>JARQSW010000627.1:97715-165437 GCA_030142375.1 Calameuta pallipes | reverse complement strand
CTCTCTCTCTCTCTCTCTCTCTCTCTCTCTCTCTCTCTCTCTCTCTCTCTCTCTCTCTCTCTCTCTCTCTCTCTTTGATTTAAGTTTATCTGCATCTCGCAATCAGCCAGTCTCTTTCTCCCTCTATAAGAATACAGCGCACGATGCATGCGCGATCAGGGCCGTGCTTAAATAATTGGCACTCGAAAAGTGGGTCGAGTCTCGTCGCTCTAACGGAGTTCCTTTTCGTCCTACGTTTCATTGTCCCGCGCTTACGTAACGCGGCGATAGGAGAAATAAAACAAGATATCCGGTGATATCTGCGCAAAGTTCTTTCGTTACACGGCCATGCGCGTTTAAGAGCCTCTCTAATCCTTTGAAGCGAACCTAATAACATCGGATATAGAGTTTCATTGTGAGCGACCAAGAACTACAGTCAGCTCGGTACAGTTAACGTTATCGTGTAGTACGAGAGTAGTTTTAAAAATGTATTCAAGGCAAACGACTAATTGCACGTAAAGGATCGATTAGTAATTACTTAATTAACAGTGCGTAATGGCTGCTAATGGGATACCTATAGATCTTAGACTCGATGATCGAGGTATAAATCCTAGTTGAAATAATGATTTCGAGCGGTGTATACATAGCGTAGATCGTAACGGCGTAGGATCAGAGATCCAAGAGAGAAAGAGAGAGAGAGAGAGAGAGAGAGAGAGAGAGAGAGAGAGAGAGAGTGCACGATAGAAGGCGAAGCGAGGATCGTAGCACACGGGTCATTGGTCCCCGAGTGGAACCTTCCGTCCCGATCGTTCGAGCCACCTATACTACGCCGAGGGGAGTTCGGTGTGAACGCCCCTTAAGGCGGATCGATGTGTGCGGGTACTTAAGGAATCGTTAGAGAGCATAGCTCTTCGGTCAATGGGGTCTCCATTTTAATTGATTCTTTTAAAATTCCCGCCAATATTTGATTCTTCCCTTTAGCCACAATCCCCTCCAGCACCTTCCTCCTCTTCGTGCTCTTTTGCTTCGTCTTCGCCTGGAATGCATTATGATAACAATGAGTAACAATCAGTACTCAGGGGATCGAGCAGATACAGAAAAATTGGGATCTTCGATATTACAAGGACGTGCAGGCTAAACTATGAATAATCTGTGCGACAGAGATTTCTGCCATGGAAACGAGCCCTAGATGGGATCGATGTGTACGAGGGTGAACTTGTGGGAGTGAATATTAGTACGTGCATGCGAGGAAGTGCAGATAGATGATAGAGAGGAGAGGAGAGGAGAGGAGAGGAGAGGAGAGGAGAGAAATGGAGGAGAGGTATATTTGGTTAAAAGGTTCCTGTAGTGCACGAATCCCGTACGCTTGCGCGCAGTGAGAACCTCGATCGATTACTACTAGCAATCCCAGGTCGGTTATTACGAAAGCGAAGGTGGATAACTCCTGGCATGCTCTGCCAGACGTCAGCTTCTAATGCTAGTATTCTACTGGTATACCTTGGATTCGATAGTATCGATGTATCGAGCTGATTCTTTGTATTACTCTATGATTTTCGTGGCCACCGGAGACTCCCTGTTTGTCTGCCTTTTTTATATCCTTGCAACGTCGTGCTAATAGAGGACCTTTCTTTGTCTTTGCTTAAAAGAAAAAAAAGAATCCATTGATTATTACTGGCAATCCCAGGTCGGTTATTACGAAAGCGAAGGTGGATAACTCCTGGCATGCTCTGACAGACGTCAGCTTCTAATGCTAGTATTCTACTGGTATACCTTGGATTCGATAGTATCGATATATCGATCTGATATTTTGTCCTTCGTTCGAGTTTCGATTCTTTGTATTACTCTATGATTTTTGTGGTCACCAGAGACTCCGTTGGTCTGTCTTTTTTATGCCTTTGCAACATCGTGCTAATCGAGGGGCTTTCTTTGTCTGCTTAAAAAAAAAAAAAGAAAGAAAGAAAGAAAGAGGCATGCAGTATTAATAGAACGCTTTTGCTTCGATCGACTATTAATATTTTATTGGTTACCCTGGAGTCGTATCGTATCTTCAATTATTTATAATTCAACGTGAGACTTTGAATCGACGTCGTCGTCGAGCGTTCATTCAGCAGCTTCATAAAAATCTTATTGGTCCTTGCAGTAAATGTTGGGAGCTGGAAAAAATAATGTAGAGAGTTATTAATTTTCGGTGCACCAGGTCAATCAGATTATTACTTAATGTTTGTTGTTTGGTATTTACAGTCAGAAGAGACAACAGCAGCAGCATCATGCATCCTGGCACAGGACCACTCTGGCATCCTGACATGCGTGATCTCGATCCTGATCCCGTGCTCGACCTCCACTTTGATCCTGAGGTATCGGAGACCTTTTGCGATCTGAGCTCTTTTCTACCAAGTAGAAGGAACCGGGCTCGACTTCGGGTGGCAGGATTGACGGCTAGTGCAATTCGTGAGGCAACATCCTGGTGCGGCCAGGATCATTGAAGTACGATTCGACGGGAAGAGAATCCTCGCCAGGGTCTTCCTGTGGACATCCTGGATTTTTGATGTTGTCCGAACGAGCCCCTAAAACGTTAAGACTCGTTAATCCTATGTTTCTCTTTACTTAACCTCAAAGAAGGATGAATGAAAAATATATTGATAGATTTAAAAGACTCGCGTCTTGGGACTTGCGTGCAATAGGCGTTCGCCGCGTCGAAAGAATTTCTTTTTTCTTATTGAAAAATTAATTTTTTTTTAGCGGAAAAGTAAAATGGCGGACATGAGAATGTGGCAAGTGACGCGACGTTCGGTAGGTGCTATTCGGTAGCTTAAAATTATGAGAATGTGCGATTTCAGATGCAGAAGTATGATAAAGAGAAGGACGTGAGAAGGAAATAGAATTCCAAAAGAAATTAGAGAGAAAGAGAAAGGAAAATGTGTAGATAGACTTCTTACGATTAGATAGGAAAAATGTTATGTACTTTGGCTGTTGCAAGAAAAAGTGAATCGATCAACGTTTAGTTCTTCCTCTGGATTATTACAGGACACCCGAAACTAGTAATTCAGCACTTTCTCACGGCTCGTGAAAGAGAATTTCTTTTTGACATAGTACACGAAGGCAAATGCCTGAAAAAAAAAGTTAAATAAATTAGCATCAGACACAACGACGGACGCCTTGGAGTTTCTTTTCAAAATGGCGTTCGAAGCGGCTTCTTGTCATTGCGTTCGACATCGTCAAATCACGAAATCACAAAACCTTATTGTCATTAATTAATCCTTTGGTAATCGATGCCTCGCTCGCATCCTGTACAAATTTGTACTTGTTTATTTATTGTAAAAATCGGCTGTCAAATCGCGAGTGACAGAAAACACATTAATTGCGTTAAATAACGATTACCCATTAACGATTCTGAGGATACGCGAGGTTTTTATCGAACTTGACTGTTTAGCCTCTAGATTCTATTAGTTATGTAAGAATGATTGAAACATTATTTTGTTGATATATACATAAATATATATATATATATATATATGATATTGATTATAAATCATAAATTAACCTGTAAATATACAAGACCAAACAGTGACGAGTTTAGAAAATATTTATTTATCTCACCCTCGTCGACCCTCGTACTCTGTCCCCCTTTTAAGGGTGTATATTATTTTTTATTCACAGCTGCATTAATATTCCAGTACATAATTTCGATGAAAGAATTATTCACCGTGTATCTTTACGTTCCTCGAATTTTCCTGGTGTGGATTTCGTGCGTAAGAGATACGCGAATGTAAGTCGAGCTACTCCGAGTACTGGCATCGAAATACTAGAGGGTTCTTTAGGCCAAGATAAAAATGCACTTACTTGTACGACTGCGTAATGAATAAATATAATAGCTGCGAAGAATAAACACAGGTGAGTGTGAGGAGCGTAGAATTTCAAGAGAATCTTTAGAAAAAGACCGTTAGACGACCTGATACATTCAGTGTATTCCGGTATGGAAAAGGCTGCAAAAAATGAACGGATAAAGCCTAGAAGTGCTGGCGTGGGCGTAATTTGATCATGACATTAATTTCTGAGGCGTCACACGTTTTAATTCACAATACCGTCCCTATTGTGTGGAAGAAATCACGTTTACGATTCGTCCATGCGTCTCCTTTAAAATTTTGAAAGTTGGTTTACCCTAACTTCAGTGATTTAACACAAAAGTAATATTTAATTCACTAGGCTCCCGTTAGAGCATTCCCTAGAGTTGCGTCACGACAATACTCTGTATAATGAGGGTAACACAGTACAAGAATTGATTATCCGTTGGCATAAAGATATTTGTACAATCTACAGAAGGTAGAAGATTTGAAATGTTATAACGGACGCCATCGGATCGGTCGGTATTACAGTTGCTCGGTGGTTAACTTCCCTGTCGTCTGAATTACACGATAGATGGCACTGGTGTCGCTGGCTACAATGATGGCGCGCAAGCCGCCTGTCGGCGTCAGGCCGTCCCTTACGGAGGTTTCAGATCAATAAGTTGATTTGCCGAACGTCATAAGAAGCACCGAGAAAGTAGAAGACGCCTAAGACAATCAGGATAAAATCCAGCAAAAGATAATTCGGTCGAGGGTGTGTACGGATAATCGTTTGATCCTAATAGGGGGAGCCTTTCGTTCGGTAGCGGTGGCCATTTTGTTCGCGAGGAATCGCGTGCGGGGCCCGAGGGGACGACAAATGGAAAGTAGTCGAGGAGTCGCTGTCGAGATCACGGAGTGTTCCCTGTGTACGCCAGTTTTGTGTCCGTAGTGCGATTCCACATGTTAATAGATAAATTCTTAATATATAAAAACAACGTGTCCCGTGGTCAGGCGCTAACGCGGTTTAGGCGCCTCGAGTAACTCGGTGAAAAATAATCGGGGCTTTCTGATTGGTCGAGATAAAAAAATCCGCGAAGCCTCCTCGGAGCCGAAACCGATGGCGCAGTCGTGCCGATGCTAGTTGCTGGCTGGTAGTTAAGGGTGACGTAGCGTGACGCACTCGGCGTAGGGAAACGTGGTGCGCGATTTCCCCCCAAAGCGGCGCCAGAGGTCACTAGCCTCACTCTCGACTTGACGCTTCTGCTCCCATTCGCGAAATTCGACCGGTTGCCGGCCGAGTCTACGTCGAAGAAAGACCTCAACGTTAACATTCCATTACGTTACGCTACGTTACGTTAAACGCAAGTTCGCCGAAACTCATGGAAATCGCCGCGAGTATCTCTGCACTCGCTCCGTCGATTCTCGAAGAATCTGACAGTCTCCGGCTTTGATCCTCGAAGATCTTGAAGAAATATCATTGCACGCCGGTGCTCGCGGAACTACGTGCGCACCAGCTTCCTTCATTCTTTTATTCTCTATCTATCTCTCTTTCTATTTCTCTCTGTCTTGGTCCGATCTCCCTCTACTCCATCCTCGGCGACATCCTCCTGCCTCTCCGACCGGCACTACTCCGTTGCACTTTCTTTTTACTCTCTTTTTCTCTCCGTTATTATATCCCGTATCTCCGTCTCTTACTGGCTCGCTCTTTTTTAATTCTTTATTCCCTCCTACCGCGAGAACGCAGTGGCGAGGTTATGAACGGTCGCAACGTCGAATACGTGGGGTGTCCTAATGCCTCGGGACGACGCGCTGCACAATTAGATTCTCAGGAGAGATTCCCCGTGTCTTCTTCGTGTTTCTTTGACGTGTCAAGGAGAATCCGAAGACGGAACGTTTCGAGCCAGTGCCAAGTTACGTTATTACATCGTCGCCGTATGTGCAGTACATGGGATAAAATGGAGCCTGCTGCTGTAATCAGTCGATAAACCGTCAGGGCTGTAAAGCCTTAAGGCTCCTTAAAGCCTTCCACGAAATATTAGTGTTCAAGTGTAGTAAAGAGACATCGTGCAAGACGTCCTCCCTCCTTCTGCTGTCAATGTGAAATCAGATCCGGACGAGAAGGACGTGTATTCGTCGTAGAAGAATTTCTTCAAAGATAATTAGCTCGTTGCACCACTGACAAGAGGCGAAGTTCTCGGTATCCAGAGTGCGATCCTCATAGGAGTAACATTCGAGACTGGAAATTTTACGAGGATTCGATTGAGATAAGGTTAATAATTTAATTAATTATCAGACTCGTGTCTCTTCGAATATCTCTAACCTCTCGTATCGTCATGGATGTCATTGTTTTTAGTCATGAGCTATGCACGGCTACGGAGTCCTGACTACACTCCCATGGTAAAGTAGAACTCGTCTAGCTGCTCTGTGCTGTGATTTATCGACGGTGTTGTCATTCCTGGTTCGATCGATCCATAGAATCGTTGGTAAAGCATTCCGTTTACTTGTTCTGTGTTTTTAGTCTTACTGTAACGTTACAATTCGTTCTTCGATAAGATAACGGAAGCGAACCGTTAATTTGGAAAGAAGTACAATTCTCAACGGACTGTCGAAGGATCTAAAGATAATTTCTCCGAGGAATATTATTGTATACAAGAAGATAATCGTTGCTGAGAAATACCTCTGACCTTCGCAAGGACATTCTTTGCGCGTGGAACGCGTCGCCGCCGACGCGCAGTGCTTAACAGACAATTCCATAATGCTGCAGTGCCGTTAGACGCAATTCCGGAACGCACCGGAGAACGATCGTGCGAGTGATTGGATGACAAAGATGCTACGAGGAATAGATCGTGCATGAAAGATTCATCCTCCAGGCTTTCGCAATGGCGGAAGATCAAGGGGACTCAATGGTAAATGGAACAAAGGTTAAGCAAATTACTGACGGTCAAGCCGATAATGCAGTTGCGGATGCATCGCCGGAGACGCCAGCAGGATCGTCTGCAGAAATTCGGGACGATAAAACGAAGAATGGAGATTCTCGTGCGTCTGTGTTGCCCATTGTTGCGCCTTCCAGTAACGAAGGTCCGCAGGCGGAAAGTTGCAATGCGAATAAACTAGAAGAGACCGTGGGCACTGGGGGGTCAGAGGTTAAGAAGCTTCCTGTGGAAAAGACTTCTAGCGAAGAAAAGACCATAGACAGTCATGAGGGTATCGAGACCGTGAGTGCGCAGAAGTGCGACGACGCTGTCGAGGACGCTGCGACCAGCAGGAAGACATCCGTTGCCCAGGGCGACGCGACGCGTCAGGAAGTAACAGGAAATGAAGAAAAGAAGAACGAGGAGAGTCCAATCAGGCCGGAGAACGAGACGAATGTAGAGGCCATCATTTCCGAAGAGGAAGAGAGACTGAATGAGATCTTGAAGAGTGCCCAGAGCGATGACGCCCGGAAGCCTCTTGAAGAGGAGGGTATCCAAAAGGAGGAGGAAGATGGAGGTCGAGAAGAGAAGAGTGCGTCTCTTGAGAAGAATATCGAGAGTTTTGAAACGCGAGAACCCGAAGATGAGGACGAGGAGAGTAAAAAGGTCAAAGTGCAAGTCAACGAATCTTATACCGACATCCAATCAGACATCACGGATGCGGTGATAAAGAGCGAAGGACCGTCGGATAGACGTAACCTGAGGAAGGCGTCTCTTGAACAGTCAAAAATAAGTGACGATGAGAAAATGGAACAATCGGAAGTAGGAATCGTAGGACCACCGACGGCTGTGAGCGAATTGATAAACGAGGAGGAACTCAGGCCGGAATCTACATTACCGACTGAGAGCAAACTGCAGGATCACGTGGCCGAGTGGGTTCAAAATTCGTCAACGGCCGTGGACCCCACGGTCGCTGAAGACGAGGGCGACGAAGGTCGTGGAGACTTCGAAGAGTCTACGAAGAAGAAGAAGAACGACACGACCGTAGCGACAGCCACCCGGAAATCTCAAAGGCTGGTGACAAACATCATCAAGAAGAGCATCAAATGGTGAGTCTATCGATATCAATGTATATCTATAAATTTAAAAAATCCTAATTAATTAGGAACCAAATAAGTTCAAAATGATCACGCGTTACATGCTACTTGATACCAGGCGTTTTTAATATTTAACACTACCTTCGGATATTTTCGACGCCGTGTCACGATCTACGACCGCACCCGTTTACCATGTGGAATATCTACGACCCCGTAGCAGTTATCAGTTGATAAAAACAGGATAAGAAATAGGGACGCGCACGAATGCAGGATAACGAGAATTAGTAAGACGGGTGAAAGAGTAAAGGGACAAGGAGAGAAAAATTGAGAAATATTGACTGACGATAAGGACTACGCAGCCGATAAGATCCTGCCCTTCTCTCTGATTCTTTCTCGTCCCCTTAAGAGAGAGAGAGAGAGAGAGAGAGAGAGAGAGAGAGAGAGAGAGAGAGAGAGGGAGGCAGTGTACGTGACCCGCCTCTACCTGAAGATTCTATGAACCCACACTATATCCATGTACCCACTTAACGTGCCATATTACCCGGATACCCACCCTATAGTCCTCTGTACCTTCTATTTCTCCATCAAAGGAGACCAAATTACTCGAGCCAATCTACGCACAGGATAATTCCTCTTTGAGTTACGAAACACCCTTTTTGCGATAGGAACGTATAAAGAAACGAAGAGCGAGCAATATTTCACTTCCAACCTGAGCGTCCTCATTGTTACCCGGTGAGGTAGCTGGTTCATGGGAATTTGAAGGACCCACATGCGTTCCAATATCTGGTAAGAACCAGAACCAGAAGTAAACGGTGCAAACGGTTAGCGATGCGAAGGTCTTCCCTCTTCCATGAGAAAAGGACGCGGGGCCCTTAGGAGGCACCAAAGTCCCAAGAAGGGGGAGACCCCTCTTTGTCCCGTAGACGGCCCGGGGTTAACCAGGCTCTGAGAGCGACGCACCAGATGTCGGAAACGATCTTTAGTCGGGTCTCCTTTAGGCTCTGACTATATGCTGGTAGCGGTACTGGTATTTGTGCTCAACTACACAGTATAGGAGTTATGCACTAGCACAATGACGAAAGGCACAGGACCCGCTCGTGCAAGGAATCCTGGGATGGTCCCACGTCGTACCTAAGGCGAACCCAAGGTCCCTTCTCCTGCGAATAACAGTCTCTCCTCGCACCTTTCTCAGAACTTTTCTCTTTGGTACCCCATACACATTTTTTAGAACGTTAACGCTCCTGGTAGCTGGCCTTTTTTTTCCTGGGAACCAATCAGCTGTCGGGAAACGTACTCAGCTATTGGTACTTACCTCGAGGGAGCTAGGAGCATTTTCCGGTACCAGGCTTTTTGGGGTTCGATTACTCATTCAGGTAACGGTGGGACCGTTACTCGAGGAGCACTCGAGGTATTCAAAGCCGAGACGCAGGTCGTGACCTCCGTGAAGACTCTGCGATTTCCTTTGAACCAAAAGGAAGGCTTTCGGAGGATTTAGAGCTCTCTTTGTCATCCTGGGTAGTACACTTGCATTTTCAAGGTCTGGGTAAACAAGAAGATCATCGTGGACCTCCTGGGGCGTTACGAGGGTCCCTATATTAGTTGGGTTAATTAATACGATCATAAGTATAAATAACGGTTGAAATCGCAATTACGGTACATTATAAACTCGTTGCTATCGAAACAGCCTACGTTACCACGTTGGTCCCTGCCTACCACCTAGTCATACCCTTGGCTTGAGCACTCAGCAACGTGATGTCACCCTCTATTCGAACCCCCTCGAAGCGATTTCCCTCGTCTACCCCCCAGCCCCCCTGCTCCCCCCGGATGGACGGCGCCCACCACCCCCTCTGCGCAAGTGTTTCGGCACCCTACAGGAATTATAACCGGGACACCATGAAAATAGGAGGACACTGCACGGTCATCGTCGCTATCGGTAGACGCTGGAACGAACAACAGGTAGGCCCGTTGACAATACAGCTTAGAGTCTTGGTGTTATAAAATGTGTCCGCGTCTATGGGTTGGACTGCGAGTGGTGGGTCAACATGGGTAGTAGTCAGGAAGCGATGTCGAGGCAGTCGAATCCAGGCAGAGGAGCAGAGGCCAGGCGGTTGTGTCGCGTCGAAGCCAAATCAGGCAGGCAGGCAGGCAAAGCTGGTTGGCAGCAACAGCAGCAGCAGCAGCAGCAGCAGGGGAGACTCGGGCTTGGGTTCTGATGGCGGGTATTGATCCTAGCGAACGCTCAGTGGGGAAGGCGGAGACCAGAGCCCAGCTCAAGGATGAAGGGGGTCGTCTCCCTATCCCCTAGCTGCCTCTCTTCTTCGCTTCCTCTCTCTTCGTCAGTGAGTGTTTCTCTCTAGCATTCTGGGAGCGCGCGCGCGCGCGCACGTACTACTACGTTGCTACACAACGAAATTGAGAGAGAGAGAGAGAGAGACAGAGAGAGAGAGAGAGAGAGAGAGAGAGAGAGAGAGGGAGAGAGAGAGTAGAGAGCAAACGAGGGAGAACCTTTCCAGTGGGGTAGTTGCCCCTCAAGAGGGGTGAATCCTCCAGGCGTCCGTGTACCAAAGATACCAGCACCCTTCCTGAGCGACCGCGCTGCTCCGTCGCGTCGTTCGCCCTCATGGAAACCAGCTCGAAAACCTTGAAAATATTCGAGAGCAGAGTGGACCGATTTACTAATTTTTTTCTAGAGCAATTCTTCCTCGGCGATAGTCCTCGCGATTACCTGATATCCTCTTGGAGTATCCGACCCAGTGAGGATGCCGAGTGGTCGCGCCAGGTGGTCTTACGGAATGTCCCCCAAGACGCAGCTCCGTGACTTTATCGAGTTTTCTTTGACTCGTGTAATATAGCAACGGATGCACAGCAGCCGTTGCTACGACGTCGCACTAGCCGGGGGAGCTCCGGAGACCCTTGGCGCTGGTTCTCCAGCTTCTTCCGTACGTGGGATTCATCTTTTACCGTATCACCATCTGGCAGCTGTCTTCGCCCTATAGAGCAACTGGGGAGTTACTGAATTTTAGCAGCGCTTGCATACGCGAAACGCCTACCAGACACCACAGGACACGTATCGCGCGTAGGATTGCGAAATCTCAATCACTGACTCGTTATTAAATTTTCCTCTTCGTCATCCGTTTACGAATTGTTGTTTTTTTGTTGATTTTACCCGAGGCGATTCCCTTACGTCTTTCTCTTTGACTCTCGATAATAATTTTATCCAAGGTCGATCGAGATTTTCTGGATACTGTGGATGCTCGGTGATTAAAAAATTGATATCGACTACTGACTAAGAAACGATCGCGTGACAAATTAATCCAACGTGGACGTACGTACAGGGACGTTATTATCTGTGTACGTGGATTTTTCTTATCGGACCAAAATGGCCGTTCTGGCGAACCGAGCGAGCGCGATAGTGCGTCTTTTTTTGAAGGTTTTATGTAATCCAGTCGAAGCGAGGCCGTTATTTTCTTTTGTTCGATACTGCAACCAGGGAAGAAAAATAAACAGCGGAATGTAGCAGTGACGACTCTCTTTGGAAACCGCCCAGACGTCGCTGGCAGTAATGTTATCTATGTTTTATGTTAGCCGGACACGGGGGAAGATCGTTGGTATCGATGCCAAGGACTGGACTCTGAAACGACAAGACAAAAGAGAGTAAGCATACGATATTATTAACGTGGAAGAATTAGCACTTTTTTTAAAATGGCCTCTCGCGAGACTCCGTTCACCTTTAGCAGGGACTCTGCTCCTCCTCCATGCTGGATACTTTTCTCGAGTCGCTTGATTCTTCAGGGACGCTTTTACGACGTCCCTTAGCCGAGTCATAACGTCCTGTTCAAATAGCACAATCCTTCAGTCGATACATCTTTTTAGAATCTCTGAGGTAAATTCTCACTTTCCTCAAGGGTATCTCTCGCTGCTGGCAGAGACTCATCTCCATAGAGATCGGAATAAGGAAAAAGGCATATAGGTGCGAAAGCAGAATCGCCCGAGGGTTCCTAGTATTAGTAGCAATAGTGTAATAGGTGGTGGTGGTGGTGATGGTGGTGATGGTGGTGATGGTGGTGGTGGTGGTGGTGGTGATGGTGGTACCTAGAAACGATCCGGATAATCGTGGACGAGAGGATGCAAGAAGCAAAGGGGGACGATGGTCGTAATGGTGGCAGAGCTGAGACCAGGCAAGGGAGAATAGGAAGCAGGCTAAGCGTAATGGTAGAAGGGCAGGCACCCAGGCAACCGACTGAACAACGAAGGGAGGTCCGGTAGCAAACGGGATACCGGGTAACTGCAAGGATCCCAAGGGGTGGCGAACCCTCCAAAGGATGAAGCCTGCAGCGGCGGGAATAGCGAGCGAAGGAAGGAACGAACGAAATAGGGACCGAATGACAAAATGAAGGAACGAGGGGACCGGAGGTACCGCGAGGGATCGAGGGATCGAGCGAGGGAGCACCGATGGCAACCAGCAGCAGCAGCAGCAGCTCCCTGCGCTAGCAGTGCGCGACCCTCTCTTCCTCCTTCCTCCTCTGCTCGTTTTCTCCTAGCCGCCTCCCTCTCGCTCCGCCACCTTCCCTTCCCGTAGATTCCTCGGTCCGCTCTGCTCCCCTGGTCGCTCCATCTCTCCGTCCTTCCCGCCCCGACCCGGAGCACGATCATTGGTTCACCGGTTCACGCAGGCATGAGGCACGCAGCTGCTGCCTTCTGCCTACGCTCGGCCGGACCAACCGCCAGTCAAGAACAGACCAGCGCGCGTGCGGAACGTCGCGACTCGCCCCCTTCGGAGATCACGCACGTAGCCTAGCTCCTTCCTTCCTTCCTTCCTTCCTCCCTTCGTCCTTCCTTATTTTCCTTTTCTCTCTCTCTCTCTCTCTTTATCACGCACTCTACTTATAAACTCTCTTATTGAACTCCGTCTTACGCTCGATTTGAATTCCCAATTAACTGTACCTTAAGCTCTGTCAATCCAGACCGATGATCCAGAATCCGCGTGGTCGATTTTAAAATTCGCTTTTGCCTGGTTCCGTACTACGTTCCGCGGTATCCGGTCTCGGCTCGTTCGGTTCAAAACGCTAGACTGTCTAATCGCCTGCTGTCCGAATGTCAGCTTGTTAGTCAGTCGCGTCGATTGGCGTAACTTCGCTTATACTCGCGCGATCGTATTCGCCCGCACTCACGGACTTTATTATCAAGCGGCAACGTCCGTTCGCCGGTTCGCATCGAGCCATCCGCGTTCGCGCATCCCGTGACCGCCATTTTATCGCGCGCGCGCGCCTCTCACGGAAATCCGTAACGACACCCCGAGCGCACTCGTTGCTCGAAAACCGTTGGCGACACCTTCCGGCTTCGAGTATCGGTCGCACGACGCAGCCGGTATTACATTGCTCTACATTAGTACCTTGGGAAGTGCGGACGAGTGACATCGCCGCGAACGGCCATAACGGAAAGAGAGGGACCAGGAGCTCAGGAGACATTGTTGTGCGATCGGCTTTCGCGGACGGCACAGGAATTACACTCGAGCAGGGACGGCTTTAACCTCTACGTTCGATCCCTCGCGCCGCCCTTGCCCTTTTTCTTTGTTCCTGGAGAACCAATACGAGTCTTCGTACTCGAGTGTCTTTTGTTGTTTTTTCTCTTCCTTCCACAAACCGCAAACGGTCCCGGTAACAGTCGCAGGCCGATTCTTCCTGCCGATACCGAACTTGCCAACCTTACACCGGTCACACAGTGTTACTACCCAGGACGATTTGCAAATCGCGCGGCTACCTTTAGGACGCCCTGGCCACGCCATTCCTATTGGTTAACGTTCTCTCGACAGTGTGCTGCTCCTCTCGCCTTTATTATTTTCTGCGTCTCTCTGTGCCAAAGAGTTGATAATTACCTCGTGCTGTGCGCAGTGACAATTTCCTTCTTTATCGGAAATATCGTGCGCGTCGATTAATCGAATTTTATTACGGTGAAGTGAAAAATAATTGAAAACTTTAAAAGATATATCGCGTAGCCACGTTTTTACCTACCCTCTACTTGTTTTACCTATAGATATACAGTGGTGCGCGAAGTGCAGAATAAAAAGTCTCAACGTGACTCAATGTGCCATTCTAAGGGAATCAGCCCAGGAAACGTGTCTAGTCCCGCAAACATAGCCAAAGCCCTTTTAAACATTAAGATCGAAGGATATCTTCGAACGAGTATCGCGTATCGGTGGGATCCTAATCTTTCTGCAGAGACCGAGAGAGAAGGAATAGGAGAGCCGGAAGAGTGACTCGAACGCGAAAGAAAATAATACGACAAAGAGAGAGAGAGAGAGAGAGTGCGAGCGTGAGAAAGTGTCAGAAAGACAGAAACACCAAAGCCCGGTATCGGCCGAGTATTATCGTCAGTTGGATACGCATCTTGTCGTTAAAGAACGTCGTTCGGTCTTTCGAATATTCTCAGTAATCATCGGACGACACTTATCGCGATCCTGCTGCTTCGAGGAAACGATATACATGCGTATACACCGTGGCGTCCAGGAACGATTGCCAAAGTAACCAGGAGGAGCTCTCTCGGGAAGGTTGCAGAAATGCAGGAGAGGTGAATGTGCCAAATTAACTACGTAAATAAAAAGAAGGTACAGTCCGTCGTAACAGTCGACGCCGTTTACAATGACAGGAGGTGAAGTCGCATGGCTCGTATAGTCAGTCGCCCCCTTGAAAATTCCTATTGTAAAAGTATAAAACTATTCCAAAGATGACATAGGAGGTAGAAATCCTGAAATTTTCTTAATAGAAAATAAAAGAGGAGGAAGAAGGGTGCGTCAACCCAGAGACCATAACGGTGAATCGGCGGAACAAATAATTATTCCACATTGCGAAAGGGTTACGCTCGTTGGAAAAGTGATAGAAAGATGCCGCAGTGCGCCGTGGCGACGTGCCGCAACAGTCATCGTCGTACTCGAGGACGACGAATTCGCTACCATCGATTCCCACAGATACCAGAAGTTCGTTCGAGATGGGTACGTGCCTGCGGTCGGGTGCCGCTCTCGAATGGCGATGCGCCATTCAATATACAAACGGCAAGGATATGCTCTTTGCATTTTACAAATGACTCCTACGAGAAGGATATGGAACACTTGGTGCTCGGACTTCCGGTACGTAGTAGACTACGACGTGGCGCGGTACCGACAATAGGAGTCCCGGTAGACGTGCAGCCCGTGACGAAGATGCTCGTCGAGGATGCCAAGCGTTCCCTGCTGAAGGTCGCGCACGCGAAATTACTTACGGGACAGAAGATCGCGAATGGCGCGGGTAACAACGAGACGTCACGACAGAATCACCAGAGACAACGGTTCATCGTGACGCCGATGAAGAACCAGTCGCCCCCGTCGGGTTGTCAGCAGAACCGACAAAGGAGTCGTAGCAAGAACGTGACCGAGCAAAAGATGGCCGGCATTGATGTTCTCCTCGCGCTCGGACTGAAGCCCGCTTCACGGTGAGTCATCAGTCTCTCCATCCCCCACGTAGAGCTACGGAGTATACCCTGGGGTAGTAACCCATCACTGTACCTCCACCACTACCACCACCACCACCACCACCACCACCACCACAATCACCCTTGCTGGTCCGTGGCGGTGGGCTCTACCTACTCTGGGTAAGGTTCAAAACCAAGGGGCGGTCCCCAGTTTCGTCCCTCTCTGACTCCCTTATTGAGAGAGCATCTTCTGATCCTGATTTTGTACGACCCCTTCTCTCTCTCTCTCTCTCTCTCCTTCTTCTTGCTCTCTCTCTCTCTCTCTCTCCGGCTGATCCGGCACTCCCTTAGTCCGCAGCAATCGGGTCGCCCTTCCGCGCGACGAAGCGGTTCGAAGCGACGGCCCCGACCTCGTCTTCTTCTTTCTAGACCCAAGTTTCCCTTTTGACGAGTGAGAGTGTCAGTCTGGCCCCGTTCAACGGGAAGTCGTCCCTGACTCGTTAACCACCTAACCTAGAGAAGGTAGAGAGAGAGAGAGAGAGACAGAGTGATAGCCGCAGCGCGAGAAGAGAGAAAGAAAGAGCACAGGTACCAGGAGCCCGGCAGTACCAGCAGACAGAACAGATAAGCGAATAGATATAAACCTGGCGGAAAGAGACAAATGGATTCTCGTGACTGAGAAAAGGGAGAGGCGAAACGTCCCACTTATAATGGACGTTTAAACAACCGTCCCGAGCTCCATCGGACTCGGTCGACGTGATTCGGCCTTGGGCGTTCAGGGACGCTGCCCGTCCGGACGCTCGACCGCCTCTTCGAATTGGCTCCCCGAGCCTCTTCGAATTGGGTCGAGACACGAGCTCTCGTAATCCACGATGTCAATAATAATAATAACCCAACTTCGAGCAGGACTGACAGCGCCGTCCCGCGGGGGTTTCTTAATCTTTTTTTTCTTCTTTTCACCTTCGATCTCTTCTACCGTACGTGACCTTTTGACATTTTCGAAGATGGATACCAAACGATCCGGTCACATCCTTCGTTACGTTTTTCTATCGCGTCCTTTTTTTTTCCTTTACAAACTTTTTCTCCAGATTTTCCATTTTCATTTCGTCACTGGAGAACAGGACACCAGACGCGAAACTGTCTACCAGCTCGTGAAGGAGGTGGCTACAAGGTCCCGTGTCCTCCTGTCCTCCTTGACGTCGTTGTAGACCTAACCTCATCCAACCTGACTAGAGACCCTTCCCCACCCTGTTCTTCCTTCTACTCGTACGGACCGAGTCTCCCTCCTCCTCTCCCCTATTATACATATATAAACTAGACTCTCTTTGACGCGTTACGTCCTACACGCGGGTTCCTCGTGCGCTTGCGTGCACGCATGCAGCGTGCGTCCCCAGGAACGTGCGAACCTGCGCGCACGCGACTGTATCTCGACATAGTCGGTTGACAGTGCTAAACGTTCGCACGCAGAGGGTTACGTTATTCCTAATGACAATAATATTTTACGAATCAGTCAATTAAATTGCAGTATTCTATTAATTGATATCCACCCGTTCTGTTATTTTTTGAAAAAAAAAATTCATTTTCAATTTCTTCACTCGCTCGAACCGTCATCTCTGGTGCCTCGAGATCGACGCTCGATGATCAGCGAGGTTAGGACATCGGTGGGGAAAGGCGCGAATTTATAGTCCGATCCTAGGACCTGGTCCAGGATCATCGTAACTCTTCCCCATGATCCACCGCTCTTGATTTCTGCTTGGAAAGTATCAAGGTCTATGGTGGAATCTATTTTCTTTTTTTACTCGAAAGAGTTTAAAGTCACTTGGGTACCCACGGAGGTGCGATCCTCTCGAAGGAAATTAAAGGGTAAATGGCTTTTAATTTTTTTCTGCTGCTCCCCTCGAGCAAATCGCTCCTGAGATGGATCGCCGTTTACCCCTCGTCTCTTTTTCAATGTCATTCGGTTCCTGGGAAATTGACGGTTCGACTCGCCGGGAATACGGTGCACCTTAGTAGCCCCAGCGTGGCCTCTCGTTATTCGTCCACCGCCTGTGCTAATAAGAGACGAAAGATTTTTGGTTGACGGAAAGGCCGACTTTTCGTAGGATGACTTGTGCACTATATCTGCATCGTGTAAAGTGCAGTGAACGAGCCTGCGAGTGCAACGAACTCCGGCTGGTATCAAGCTCGCAGTCGAGCAGACTCGAGCATATTAGAAAGATAGGAGGAGTGAGAGAGAATGATTCTGTGTGTGAGTTCTTATATATATATATGTATACGCACGAGTGTGAGAAAGAGAGAGAGAGAGAGAAAACACAAGAGAGACAAGGAGAGAAAACGTATGCGTTAACCCCGCCGCGGTCACCTTCTATTCTAGAGCACGGACCAGAGTAGCATTTCGTAGGGACGCGAACAGGCAGGTCGGCCATTAGTAGACGCCATTTTAAAGATTCGTATTGGATGAATTTGGCACGTGGTATAGTCAGTGTGCCGATGATGATCGAGCGACGAGCAACGCAGTGGTTCTTTTTCCAGTCAGTCAATACTTTGGACTAGGTAGGATCATCCGTCTGGTATCAGAAGCCGAGACGTTGATCACGACCTTCGTAGGGTCGTATCGGGGTCAATTCGTCGTGGACGTCGACGTCGGCGGCGTCGCCGACGGCGCCGGATATACGTTTCTCTCTGTTCGACGTGACACTGCGTGCGCGGTACGCGGTGATCGAGTTGGCTTCTGCTGCGTCCGATGCGGCTGGTGTTGGGCTTAATGGAATTTTCATGAGCGATTTCGGTTTCAGCCTGAACAAGATGCACGCGATGGATGGAGCTGGTGGGAACGGCAAGAGGGACGACGGTACCCATGGATCCCCGAAGGTACCTCAGAGTCAGCAGAACGGAGCTGCGCTACCGGAAGAAGAGGCTGGTGTCACGGCCTCGACCACCCTCAAACGCATCGCGTCGGTTGCCATTAAGAAGGAACCTATATCGGAACCTGAGCAGGAGGCTACCGACGTCGTCGCTGAGCTCCAAAGAGACGTCAATCCTGCGAGAGTCCTGAGGTCGGAAGGAGAGAGCAGGAAGCGGAGGTCGACCGACGAGGCTCTGTCGGGCAATGAGAACTCTGCGTCGAAAAGGGCCTGTTTTGAACAGCGCGAACACTTCATCTCTTCGTTGGTGGGAAGCGACAAGGTCTCCGCCGATGAGCTTGCTGCTAGGGCTGATCAACTTAGAGCCGAAGTTCAGGTGGGTCTAGACTCTAGTTTTGAGATGATCATAAGGGCACAGCGTGTGCTGCTGCTCTAGGTTGGATTTGTGATTGATGGTCTTTTTGCATTCTTTTAGGCACTGGACGAGTTAGCTCGCGCCAAGGAAATGGAGTGGAATGAAATTTTGAGCATGAGGAAGCTCAAGGAGGAAGCCTATTTGAGAATCGAGAGGCGACGGCAGGTCGTTGGCTACATGGAAGGAAATGCTCAGATAACCAAGACTCTTCCACCTGCCACTTTGGCTCTGGGTCCTGAATGGGATGGAAACGGTTCCAACACCACTACCAATACTACTTCCGGAACAGCTGGCAATGCTCTGACTAACAAGGATAAGCCTGGTTACGGATCCCAGGAGTGTTCCCAGGATGGATCTCATGATGGTTTCGTGGAGGAATCCTCGCCTCCCACTAAGAAGGAGAAAGTCGCAAGACTTCAGTCGCACAGACAAGCATCGCCGTCGCCAAAGCAAAGTGAGAATGGACGCAAACAGTCGATCGACTCGCAGAACCTCGAGAACAGACAGATCGGCGAGGGTCGGCAGGGTCCAATCGTCGACGTTCGATCCATCATAGCTGATTACAGGCTGCGACATCCTGAGACTGTTCCCAGAAGGTGAGACAATTCTATCCTTATCGTTCGTAGCGTCTCTTGGTCGCTTCGCTGCAATGAAATCTTGAATGGAAATTATTATACGGACCTAGGGGTCGCAGGATGAGGAATTCCGTTAACGTTGGTCTCGGAGCCGGTGGAGCCATGGTGGAAACTACAGGACACACCGTGGACTCTCGACCCTCCAGCACGGATTCCTGCAAGAGCAATCCTAACGCGGTCGATCCAAACAGCTCCATGAGCTTCAAGGACGTTCTTGTACAATTTGCCAAGCTCAGCCAACAACAAGGTAACGCAAAAGGACGATTGCTCTGGCTCTTCGTTCATTTTATTCTCAGGAACTGATTAATCATCTCCCATCGTTATGTCCTCTCAAAGGAGAACCCGTTAAGACACCACAAAATTATCCTGACGTGACGCTTCATCCAGTGGCACCATCCCCGTCGCCACAAAACACACAATCTCAAACAGCTGGATCTCTTCTCCACGGGATCCTAACAAAATCACAATCACCAAGGCCAACCACGTTCTCACCAACGTTGGCAAGACTTCTCACCGCTCCGGAGAGAGAGAGAAGTGGTCCAGCAGCCACATCCACGCCACAGCAAACCACAGCAACGCAGCATCTACTTCAAGCATACCAAGGATCCAATCCTGTGTCCATCAGCGATCTTCTCTCCTCGTCCAAGGTTAGTCATCAGCCGATCCATGATTTCAAATTGTCATCCGATCAAGATGATCCAAGAACAAACCAAATTAATCTTGTACCCATAATTAATAGAATCTTTTTGCGCGCAGGCACGAACGGAAATAACGATCACGCCAGTCGTCAATGCACCAACAGTTCAATCTCATTCTAACAATCTTATTCACGTGGTGAGTATACATCTGAGAATTCAAATCAATCCTGAAGCCAATTCAATATTGAAACGTTGTCTTGTTTGCTTCAGGACGACGTCGAAGAGGAGACGACGGTGATCGAGGAACGTAGCAGTCGAGTATCTTCTGGCTCCAGGGACAATAGGGATGATCGTGATAGTCCTCCTCGGTGTCAAGGATGCCACGAGCGCGCTGCGCAATTTGTATGTGCTGGATGTGGAAATCAATGGTACTGCAGTCGTGAATGTCAGGTGAGTTGTATATTTGATATACGAAATTACAGACAACGTTATCAATACGGCACATTCTTATCGCCGCTATAAATTCTTTTATATTCTTATTCTTCAGAGCTTTGCGAAAGTCACTCATTTAAATTTCTCTTGCTATTTAGGTTTCCGCATGGGACGAACACTCTGAAGTTTGCTCCGGTTAATGCGATGCTCTCTGAAGATGCTGCACGTGAATACGTGCTCGCGCAAACAAAAAGATCCTGGCAGAAACGAGCCGATAAATCGAAAATAAATCTAGTCAAGAAAGAAATGCCAAGAAGAAGAAGAAGAAGATGACGTAGGTGACGAGTGAAGGAAGATGGCGGCAAAGAAATACTGTATATTTTTAAGGATCCTCATATATATATGCGAACTCTCAAGGTCGATGGGATGTAGGGAAACTGATGCATCTTCTTTTGCAACGAATCGATCCTCCTGGATGAAGTTCGCTAAACGCGTTAAGAATTTCGCCAAATTTTCTTTCAAATTGGATTCCATTGTTTCCCAAGTGCTCGGTGGAGTCTAAATATTGTGCTGAGCGACAGTGCGATTAATTCTCAAAAACTTGCCCATTTTTTACCACCGTTATTTTATTATTCGTGTTTATCGGACTGATAACGCGCATCGCCCGTTAGTTCGCAGCAGAAAGCAAGGAATCAAGATTACACGAAAAAAACAAAGAGGCGAAAGCACACGCATTCTTCCTATAAAAATTATTTTCTCAGTTCTATATCGTAAATAGGAATTGGTGCGTTTTAATTTTACCAATTTTTCGTTTTCTTCGTCGTTTTTCTTTCCCGATAATTTATTTAGAGTAACACTGAGGGCAACAGCGTCGCCACGAAAGGACACTGCGAAATGTACGGGCACACCGGAATTCAAACGTGACAAAAGTTAACCTAAAAAGCGAACACGGGAAAGAGGATAAAAATAAAAGCTAAATCTTTCCCAGACATTGCCCAAAATTATGCCGTTACGAATTTTCACTCGGGTCACGAAACGAGTTGACAAAGTAAAACATGACACATTACGCACACAATATGCAAATCAACAATGGAGTGTTAACACGAATGGGAGAGAACAATGTATACTGCGCGCTTATTGTACATAATTTTATACAGGATTTCCAGCAACGCTCCTTTATTTTGGTAAGACTGCAAGAAGGGCGGTCAAAAGTGCCATCGTGAGTATAAACTTCATTTCACCGGTTTAATCGCGTCGGATAGTCTTTACAGTTTAAAAAGTAATAGGTCGAAAGGATAACGAAAGAAAAAAAAAAATAAGGAAGCCCAAACGGTTGTGCTATTTTAACGTGTGCGTTTGTGCGTCTTTATTTCTTTTTATTCTTTTCCCTAAACTTTATAATTTTCTTCCTCCCTTCGACGCGTTCGGGCTTTGTATTTCTCTTGTTTTCTCTTTTTAATTCCATTGACACTCCGCGCGTACATTTAGCGCGAAGACAACCTTAATTTCCTGCGTATATTTACATGTGGAGATTTACGTTGCGCTTTTTCAGCGGCATATACTTTAGCTAATTTCTCAAAAATGTGTATGATATATGCAACGATTCATCTCATATAGGATAAATAATAGACGTACAGGGACACTACACACGTACCAGACACCATACTATTTTATACAATATTTGTTACCAACGTGTAAATTAGTCTTAAAGAAAACGTTAGTATTGTAGCTTAGGACATAAGATGTTTTTTTTCTCTCTCTTCCTTTTATAATTCAGTTGGTATCGTATCAAGTCGTTTTAGGTTAATATTTGTTGATAGGTTATATCTGAATGATGATTCTCCCGAATATAATCTGTAGCCCAAAGTTCCTACAGGTACACGCAACATTATATATTTTTCCCATTTACGAGGCAAACCGAAATAAAGAAAATTTTTAATCGTAATCTCTCTGCGTCCCTTTCCTCGTCTACTTACATGGATATTTTTGTTTTTTGGATGATTCTACGTCGAGACAGGCAAGTTTTCGAAATTCGACTTGTTTTTCAATTTTTTCTGATGACTGTGGCGAATTCAGGCATGGCGGCACCGGTACTACTACAGGTGGTTTCAACTTTGACAATAGAATTCTGAGGCTTATCCTTGGACACACATACCTTCCTCGAATGTAAACAATTCAATCCTCAAGAAACAAATAAGGCAGATTATAAGTACGTTGCAGTTGACAATAATGTCGTATACCTTGAATCAACAGTCGGAACTGATAGCTCTTGCGGAATTAGCAGGAATTTCTGCGACACCCGGTGTATTTCGGTAAATTATTTTTTTTCTTAGAGACCCATAACCTCAATGCGTACTTCAAGTTACTACGTGTCGCTGACTCTTGAGAATCTTTTCAGAATTATAACAGAACTGCTAGCTCTGCAAGCTTCGCCAGAAGACGTTTACGTGCTGCTCAAGCAAGTATGTCCGGTTGCGCAAAAGAAGAAAGTGGCTGAGGAGGGTTGTGGAACGAAAGCTGGGGAATCCAATGCAAAATAGTTTCTCTTTATTCTCTTCTATTATATGAGAATCTAGACAATATCGAATAAGATGCATAATAAATGAACATTTTATTACTAAAAATGAATATGTTATTAAATCAACGTGTTTGATTATTAGGATAGTAATACATCAGTAACGGTTTAACCTCTGTAGTATGCAGCACCTTCGCATGCTAACTTATCTGCCATTTCATTGCCATGGACACCTTGATGTCCTGGAACATACTCCTGGAAAAAATAGTAAAAATATAATGAAATTATAATAATATATCTTTTAAGACAGATAATTTTTCACTTACAAAAGTAACGTTCAAGCCTTTCATGGCATTTTCCATTTGTATTAGCTCCTGCTTGTTTATTACGTCTTTGCCATTGCTAGTGCGCCAGCCATTTCTTTTCCAGTTGGGCATCCATTTATTGTTGCAATTGATCAGAAATTGTGAATCTGTATTGATTTTAATATTTTTTACATTAGCCTTCTTGGCCTGCTCCAAAGCCCTTGTGACTGCCTGAATCTCTGCCATATTATTAGTGGCTCTACCCGAGACAGGTTGCGAAACATTTCTGAAAAACATTTTGTAGCTATTTTGTATTTCATAATTTCAAAGTGACAAATTAATCTATTAGTATTAAAAAGTTCACTTACAGAGGATGATTATCTCCAAAATAAACACCTACACCAGCTTTGGCATGAGAATGTCCATTGGAACTACATGCACCATCCGTATAAACATTAACGTAACCATCAGAATCGGTATCAAAAGTATATCCTCCCTTTGTTGAATATGATCTCTGCGATGTGCCATAGTATGCACCCCCTGAACTGTGTGATCCTACAGAATGAGATAATATGTATTAAATTTTCTATAAATCACATACGCATCAATAATTTCTTAAGTTCCCTAAAGATTTCTTTGTCATACCTTGATAACAGTCATCATCGCTAGAAAATAATAATACGTCGTATAGAACAATGAAAGATATATATATACATAAATAATTAAAAGAATTGTTATCAATTATTATTAAAAATTGCCTTTGATAAACAAGACTTCAACTAATAGCTCACAATACCTGGAATAAGAAGAAGAGGCTCCATTGTCTCTCATAAACTGTTCTGCTTCGTTCGGGCTAGAAAATTTCTTGTAGACAGCGTGAGAATATCTGTCCACCTGGTTCTTGCATTCATCCCTTCGCAAAATAATAAATAAATAAATAATAAAGTTGCTGAATATAACCTAAACAAAGATCTCACCAGCTCGAATATATTCCAGGATTGCGCCCGTTAGCAACTGCGTAGTAACTCATGGTGATCCTGAAGGCTGCCAGAGATCTAATGAGGGAATAAAAATTCTTCATTCGTTAACAACAAAGCAGTGAGTATTTTTATAAGGAAAATTCTTTATAATTTGTAATGTGATACCAGTCAGCGAGATCTAACGATTGGAAGACCGACGTCCTTTATTGCTCCTTAGTTTACAGTAGAAGTTCTACACTCAACTAGACGCGCAGCAGCCAAGCAAGTCGATCACTCGATCCTTCTGAGAAACAACAAAGATCGTATAACAAATGAAAGGCAACGCCGTTTAACCGTCGAATTCAAACGACTAATAAATTTCGAATTTGCGCGGCACTCTGGTCGCGCATGTGCTCAACTGCATTGCATAATTTGAAATGAATTACATATACATGAGATTAAATGTATATTTGTGTTTCTGTTAATTATTTTCAATTAAGATATATTCCTTACGAGTACTACTTGTGAAGGGACGTGTCAAGTTATGGTGCATAAGGATCTTAGGATTTTTCGTTTTGTCAAGTAAGTTTGATCTAATAATCTGTGGCGTATTTTATTCGTACAATGTACAATGAGACCGATTATACACAAATAATAGACTGTGTCTATATACAGGAGAAACGTAAAATGTACGAAGCTACTAGCTATGTAAAGTAGCTTTAACGTAATTCGTGATAATCTGACGTTTCCATTAGGAAATAGATGTTAACTAATTAATTTATTATAAGGGATGAGGAGGATGCTATTCGTAGATGTCTTCCTTATCCCCGATATAACGTATTATCTCTGAAGGTCTGTTGAGTTTCTCAGCATCCACATCTGGGATTTCAAAGCCAAACTCATCTTCGATGGCCATGATGATTTCTACGTGATCCAACGAGTCCAATCCAAGGTCGTTGATAAAATGAGTATCGAGGGTCAACTGAAACCATTAGTATAATGTATTAATACAATACCGTTTAAACGACGTGGGCCATCCGTACGACCGACAAGCAATTGTAACTAGAAAGTAAATAACTATAAACATAAAGGATAGAAATTGCTGTCGGTTCGTGCTGCAGACCCCACGACGCAAGCAAGGTGTTAGCCAATATTTCTTCCAGGAAACTCTCCAGCGATAGATACCTTCGCGGGATCAATTTTGTCATAGAGTTTAAGCACCAAGAGCACTCGTTGGGTGATAAGATCGAGCGTAAGCGGTTCCCTGGCGCTGTAGTGGCGCACTTGCTTGACCCGTGGGTCCACAAAGCCCTGCAAAATAAATATTTCTGAGTATAGAAAACAATATGAAATTAGTGAAACCTTGTCAGCAGGAACTTTCTCATGAGAAGTCAAAGCTTTGATGGTTCGCTCCTGTATTTCCTTCAAAGTCTCTGGAGGTTGGCCATAAACATTGCTGTCCCTGATCTTCGAATGCAATACCTGTAGTATTCAACAATGTTACAAACTTTATAGTATAACAACAGCAGACATGTTGTTTTCATTGAGAAAAGGTGGAAGTCTCCTGGAGCCTAGACATAGCATCCATGTATCGACAATGTTCAGTTTACATTATACCACAAGTATACTTGATGCCATGGAAAAAGATGTAGCACAGTGATATCAGAGATCAAAGGACAATGAATTTAATACTCTAAAATAATATTGCTGCCCGGTTCAGTTACATAATGCATAAAACCAAAACACGGTGTATCGACCCCCAGAGTAACCATAAAGCTCGTCATTATCTTGTTCATTACCTGAAGAACATGAAACTGTCTCGGATTCGCAGCAATGGCTGTCGTTGGCCTTTGAAGGATCGGTCGACTGGCTAAACACCTTAAAATACCGGTACTTCGCGCGAGGAAACGAACACGCGCAAGCGACGCCATTTTTCCTTTATTTCAGAGCGCAGAGTGAAGTTCTCAACATTCGACTCCACGAGATTTGTCTAGTTTTCCCGATAGGTCACAGACTGCGCTGCTCCATTTTATTAATTGAAGTAAAATCAGCAACCAATAGGACATTCACACCAATTTAGGCCAATCCGCCACCTTTTGCCGGCATTTTTGGTTATTGCAAAGCTTTTAAATCATTTTATTAATATATTGTAAACCTCTTTCCCTTTTTAATTTTTAATTGGTTAATCCCACTGTCGCGGGGATCTGTCGGTAAGTCGGTAAATATTTTTAGGTGGGAAATTCAACTGAGTAGATCATACTTGTAAAATTAATTATTTTATTTTTGTATAATTTACAATATTATCGGTACATTATTAAATTTGAGAAATAGTACATTCTTCAATTTTGCCATAGTCTCAAAACTTTGTCCTTGCCCCCAGAAGCTACACGAAGACCATCAGGAGACCAGTCGACTGCATATACCTCATCTGCGTGCCCTGGTAAATCTTGACTCAGTTTCTTTGTCTTGATACTCCACACTGTAAAAATTCGTGAGAGTTCCTGATTTATCAAATTTGTTAAAAATAAAATAGATTATGAAATGAGAAATACCTTTTAATGTAGAATCAGAGCTGCCACTCACAAGTAATCGTGAATCTGCACTCCAAGCTACCGAATAGACAGCTTGAACGTGACCTCGCAATGAAGTTATATATTTTCCAGTATTAGCTTCCCATAATTTGATAGATTTATCAAATGAAGCTGAAGCTATCATGCGACCATCAGGAGAGAATTTAACGTCATTAATAAGTTGTTGATGACCTGTCATTCTTGCTGAAATATTAATGTTTCTGTTGTGTTTCATATTGAATTAACATAACATGACATAACTGGCCAGAATCATATGTCAGTTACCAATAGGTTTCTTTTCCTTCTCTGGGTTCCATAAAAATAATGTAAAGTCATCCGAGCCAGACACTAGCTTTTCCTCTCCAACTGCTTCGTAATGTTTTTTAGCCTGCTCCACTAAGTTGTCACTAGGTTTTTCTAGAGGATGATATGGCCCTGTCCTTAATGCATAATCTACATTTAGTGCTAATGTATTTACCCAATGTGCATGACCTTCCAATGTTCTGCATAGTATCCCCTGTAATTTATAATTATTTCTTCATATTATTATAGATTTTTTCAACTTACCACCTGTTACTTACATCAGATGATCTCCACACTTTAATCGTTCTGTCTTGAGAACTTGAATATATGAGGCCTCTACCACCCCATTTGACACAAGTTACACTCTTTGTGTGACCGCTCAGAACCCTCGTTGTTTGGCCAAGTTTTGTATCCCATATTCTCAAATCAGAGTCCTTGGAGGCACTTACTAGATATCTGCATTCAGGATTTTGATGATAGGGTTCCCAAGATAGTGATGTTACCCACATTTTGTGTCCAACCATCGACCTTCCTTTATGATTAACATTATTAGCCGCAGACAGGTATAACATTATTTTTGTTTATGGTTATACATACCAATTTGCTTGCCAGTGAGTGGATCCCATAAAATAATAGTGCCATTTTTGCAAGCGGATGCTAATTTAGTTCCACAGGGTGACCAAGCTATACACAGAACCCAGTGCTTGTGCTCCTGGCATGTAAAATGTGGGGACTGCGTGTAGATATCCCAAAATCTAACAGTAGTATCTCCAGAGCCGCTAGCCAAGTATTTACCGTCTGGAGAGAATGCTACCGATATAACTGCCTCCTTGTGTCCTGTAACAACATTTATATAATAATTATAATGACACAATAGTAATTCCAAAAATAATAGCAAACCTTCTAAGGATCCAGTACACCTTGTCACTGCTCTAACTTTGAAGATAGCTTGTGGTTGATACACGATATCTACTACATCTTCACTGGTACTAAAGTTTTTATTAAGATTATCCTCGAGTGTACCAGCAACCTCCACATCATTAACGAAGAAGGCTAGTGGTACAGGATCTTCTTCTTGCAGCAGAGCATTGCATATTAATTGCAACTTATCCACAGTTATATCGATCGGAAGATCCAATAGACCACCAGGCAAAATCTCTCCAGTTTCAGATTTGAAACGTGACAAGACTCTTTTGATTTCAGTTTCAGTGCCATCATCCTGATGGTCATCCTCACTACACTTTCTTTTACTCATTTTTAGTCCCTAATAAATTTACTTGTCACACTAATAACTATTGTGAAACCCTATTGCCTATCTAATCTTGCTTCAGATAGTTTTGTTATTACTGTGCACAAAAGTCAGAAAGCACTAAAAATAAAGTAATTAACAGTCCACAACTTTAATATAAGAAATATACAACAGGCTAGTCAAAAAATGCTTTTTCCATTTATGAACGCAGCACGTGGTGCTGCTAGATATAAGTACTATCTTTTTATTCGGCTACAAGACGGTGACAGGATTATTGGTAAACCTGCCCGAGGATCTCCGACTTTCTCCGACTTGATCCGATTGGAAGAAGAGTCGGCAAGCGGAGGGATCGTTGTTCGCTCGATTGCTTTTTCCCGTCTTCTTCAGGGAATAGCCGTTTCGCCATTGAGTAATAGCGTTCTGTGTTTGCGCTCAGTAAAATGTACACGTCGCCGGTGTAAAACTGATAGATTTTCTTGGAGAATAATTTAAATCTGCCGGAGTCTTTCGAACGGCACATTCGCTACAACGCTTGTTATTCTACTCCGTATTTCGAACTTTTCCATGCATTTGCCAGAAAGATTTTCGAAGGTTACCTCCACAAAAATGTGTTTTCTCGAGCGTTTTTTCAACGCTTGACGCAATGTCCGACTCGAATTCACCCAAGGCGGACACAACTAGTGCCAGCCTTTTGGAGAACCTGCGGAAATTTCGATTTCAGAAGAAATCTACTAAAAGGATGAACACGTGTAAGAATTTTGCTGTTTTTCCGTAATCGCGGAATTCCGTTATTGGTTCTGTAGTGATGTAGACAGTACCGACCGGTCCTTCAATTGCGCTCATCGGTATATATTTTCTTTGTCCTGGCGCAAGGACTTTGATGCTTATACTTATATTAATTTATCATGAATATTTGAAAAAGGATTTCTAGATTTTATAGATTGACAGTAATAGCATTGTTGTAGGAAAAAATTAATGAATAAAGATGAAATAAAGATCGTTACACGCCATGTATTTTTAAATTCTTTATCCAATAAGATATTTATTAGCTATAGGTGTTTTTTAATTAATAGTTGTAGTTCATTTTTGGTGTACTTATTCTTATAGCTGATGAAGATAGTAACTTGATGTGTCCAGAGGTTGTCATCAGGCGCAAGATAGTTAACCGGATTGAAGACAGTGACAGCGATGCAGGAAGTCCTGTAAAGTCGCATGCTTCAAGTTCAGATTCTGATAAGAATTCTGAAACCAAAGATAAAGAACAGAAACTCAAGTACCTGACCACCTTGTATCCGCTGATTGATTCCGTGGTTTGTTATTTCATTATTTCATATTAGTTGGAGGGATGTCACAAGTTGTATATATTATTATTTCTTATTATAGGGTATCCAGGAAGTATTGAACGGTGCAAACTGGAACGTAGAGGAGGCCGAAGAGGTATTAAAGAACAGAAGAAAAAGAGCTCTAAAGAAATCAGCTAAAACAAGTAAAAAAAAGCGCAGAAAAGTAGACTGTGACGAGGATGTCGATGTCGATTCCGACGAAGCTAATTACAAGAACAAAGTCTTCGATAGGTCAGTTGAATATGCATGTAAAAATATAAAATTTCCGAAAAACATATCATTTATTAAAATTTACAGCGATGAGGATTCCGATGTGGAAATATCAAACGATCTGACAGGAGATAAGAAAGGCGTTCTTGAATTCATGCAGTCTGCTCTTGTTTCTGAATTACTTCTAATGTCTCAATGCTCCCAAAAGAAGGCTCAAGCAATCGTGGCCGCACGTCCATTTCACAGCTGGAGAGAGTTAGTCGAGAAGTTCCAAACACACAAATATTTGGATACCGAATTGTTAAATTCAGCACAGGCAAGTGCATACATAGAAACTCAACAGTTCGCAGTATGCCAGGCTCTTATATAAATTGTATAACTTTTGAAACGAATAGGTACTATTAGCTACAAGACACGTTGTGGAAACTCTAATGAAGAAATGTTTACGGCTCTCGACCAATATGGAAAGAGCAGTGGCCGCAGGGTCATCGACAGTAACCCAACAACCAAAAGGTTTATCGGCAGGATTGACATTGGCACCATATCAAATGGTCGGTTTAAATTGGTTGGCAGTGCTGCATGCCCAAAATGTCAACGGAATACTGGCAGACGAAATGGGCCTTGGTAAAACCATACAAGTTATCGCTTTTCTGACGTACTTGCAAGAGGCGGGCCTTATAGATGACAAATTGGGTCCTCACTTAATCGTGGTACCTAGCTCAACAATGGGTGAGTCTCTTTGACTTTCTCGTTTGCTCCAGTCATAAAAAAAATCATTGTCGCGTGAAAATCATTGATACAGAAAATTGGAGCAACGAACTAGAACGTTGGTCTCCTGGTCTGAAAGTCGTCCAGTATTATGGCTCTCAGGATGAACGAAAGGAGATGCGAATGGGATGGAGAAATGGCGACCTGGACGACGTCGACGTTATACTCACTACGTACAACCTCATCAGCAGCACTCCGGAGGAACGTAGACTCTTTCGTGTTATGCCCCTTCAATACGTTGTTTTTGACGAAGCTCACATGCTCAAAAATATGGGTACTATTCGATACGAGAATCTTGTCAGAATTAACGTGAGTCCAGTTCAATGTCAGGAGTGGGCTTTAAAATTGATGAGAATTTTTACTAAATTATACTGGTATTTTTAGGCAAAACATCGGATACTCTTAACCGGTACACCGTTACAAAATAATTTACTCGAATTAATATCACTGCTGATATTCGTAATGCCGTCAATGTTTGCGGGCAAGCAGGCGGATCTCAAGAGTTTGTTCTCGAAAAATTCAGTGAGTTTGACAAGTCATGAGAGTATCAAAGAAGCTACTATCGGAAGTAAATTTCTTTTTAGAAAATATCGGCGGATAAGAGAGACGGCGATCAGCCTCAATTCGAACAGGAACAAGTGAAGAATGCCAAAAAGATCATGAAGCCATTCGTGCTGCGTCGATTGAAGTCTCAAGTACTTCGTGATTTGCCAGTAAAATCAGACAAAGTCATTCGCTGTCCATTAATTGAGAAGCAGCGTAACATGTATGAGAATCTTGTGGCAGAATTTTCAGCCGAAGCAGATCAAAACAATGAAGTCAATGGGATTGGAATGATGATGCAGCTTAGAAAGCTTGCTAATCATCCATTGCTCATTCGAGATTATTACAATGAAAAGAAATTAAAAGTATGTAGTTCGTAGAAAGAAATATTATCAATTCTTAAATCATTCTCTTTTATTCGTAGCTCATATCGAAGAGGCTAGCAAAGGATCCAGGATACAAGCAAAAGAATCCTAATTATGTGTTTGAGGATTTATTGTGGATGTCTGATTATCAAATAAATCAATTATCCCGAACGTATAAAAGTCTTGCTGGACTTGGGTTGCCACAAGAACTTATACCCAAGGCTGGCAAATTACAGAAGCTGGATGAACTTTTACCAGAATTCAAATCAGAGGGTCACCGAGTCCTTATATTCAGCCAATTCACAATGGTGCTGGATATTTTAGAAGAATACTTAACCATCAGGGGTCATTCATTTTTAAGGTTAGTTTTCATGCTAGCTTTTATTATTCTTCGTGCCCTGTAATTTAACTGGAGAATTTTTAATTAATAGAATGGATGGGCAGACACCGGTGACTGAAAGGCAAGCCATGATAGACGAGTATACCTCTGATAATTCTATATTTATCTTTTTACTCTCGACAAGAGCCGGTGGGTTAGGTATTAATTTAACGTCCGCCGACACAGTAATTATACACGATTTAGATTTTAATCCGTACAACGATAAACAGGCCGAAGATCGTTGTCACAGAGTGGGACAAAAGAAGTAAGTAAAAAAAAAAAAAAATCACTTCTTGTATCTTCTCAGCACTGATTATAAATCCAAATTAATTTACAGGCCGGTTACCATAATCAGATTATTAGGCCAAGACACTATAGAAGAAGGGATGTATCAAATAGCTCAAGAGAAATTAAATCTAGAACAACAGATTACTGGAAACGAGGGTGAGTTCAATTTTTTTTTTTTTTCCAAAAGTAACAACTAGTTTTGATAGTGACGACAGGCAATGTTGAAACCTTTTTTTTATTCTTTTGCAGAAAGCGAAAATACTGATAAGAGAAGCGTCTTGAAGTTATTAAAGATGACTTTGGGACTGGACCCTCATAATAAATCTCTGACTCTTTCACCTTCGAAAAGCATGAATGGCTCTTCGAATGGCTACGTCGAGGGCGACGGAAATTGCGACCTATGATTGTAATATTTGCGTAACTCAACCTACGTCGTTTTTTACAGCAACATTTTCCTTTTTCTATCAATTTTACCTTTCCCGTCCCGAAACGTGCGTGATTTTATCCATAGTTTAATTTCGCTCACACAATGCCGCGTTGCGACTAGAGACTGAAATGAAATTTTCTCTCAAGGAGAACACAATAAATTATAATAATTTTTTTTAACAATATACGATCATCCGATCATTAGGCAATTACTTTTATCGATATAATATCCGAAACCAGCCGTGCCTGGCCCGTTACAAATTTGTAAATCATTCATCGAGGCATTCCTTTATTTATTTATGAGTAAGTCCCCAATTGTTATCTTAGCTTTTTTTTTTTAAGCATATAAGAATTCCCTTACAATTCGATAAACGAGAGAAATTATTTTGAATGTGTGAGGATATTGATATTATGGAATTAAGGAAGAACATGGGTTTTTTGTTACGTGAAGTAAAGTGGTATACATTAAGTTACGTGTATTGGCAGAGGAGCCGAGGTATGATAATGCAAAAAAATTGAAAACCTTTTAATCGTATACAGTCCACTGGAATTTTTACTGGAGAATTCGTATTCGCTGTGTTAAATTAATTGTCTCTAGCTTAATAAAGATATCCAAAATGGGCCAAAAACCTGTAACTATCAACACATTATTTGCTGCACATCTAATATCTAAATCAAAAGATTTATGTCTATCCCCTTAAAAAAAAATAATACATAATCATGACAATTCATAATACAAAAATATATTTCATTTAATTGTACCCCAACCAATTTTTTAGCTCCGGATATTGGCACATATGACCAAAAAAGTCCTTTGCAAAACAGATTCTTTTTTATCACATTCACTTTTCTGCAGAGTATATGTAAAAATGCCTATTTATCTACATACTGTACGGAATGCAGATACAGTAGACTTCTGATAAGAACGTGCCTGTTTTCCTCCGTTCTTCGGGCATTCCTGTCAGTCCCCACTGCAGCCTCAACTGGCCTCAACCAACTGACCAATAAAGTAGCTCGCTGACGATTGTTATCGCACGAAAAACAAAATCAGAAGTACAAAACAAAAATCAGCTGTAATCTGAAGGGGCTGGCGTACAAAGAGGGGGTTTGTATTAAGTCGGCGTTTGCCCTCAAGTATCACCTGGTACGTACTTAAGTCTACTGTATAGGAATTCGCAGTACCGTTTCTCCAGTCATGACGAATCTATGACGAACGCGCGATAGTGAAAGGATACCGCAAGCAGAAAAATCGCAAATGAACGAACGAGAGCAGCGACCAGGCGCAGTTTCGATGGGAATACAGCGCGAGTGACGTCGTCCGTTGTGTTTGAGAGAAAGAAGTTCAAACAACTTAGAAATTTTTGTGTACAGATTATCCGAGTATCATGGAGGTACTGGATCCAAGCGTAACGAGGGACGATCAACCTTTATGTATCAATGATTCCTTGAAAAAAGGTTTGAAAGTTATTCTGCTTTATTGTCTATGAACTGTTTTTGTCTACTGTTGATTCATCGTTCCTACATCTGGCAGATGTCTGCGGTCCCGTTTTCTAGTAGTTTTTTTAAACTGCCTCGTTTCGAAATGCTTCTCCTGGGGCAATTTTTTATATAAATTTCTTGGCTTCGTTTAATGCACTTGTGTGTGAATTCAATTGACTTCAAAGTGCAGATGACAATGGTTTTATTGGTTTGACAGAGGTAGCGAGACTGATTAAAATGATGACGCTCGATTATTCAGTGGAAACGTCATAATTATAAAATTTCGTTTTAAGCAGTGGAACAGCAGCAACGTCGGGTCTGTTTGATTAATTGTTTTTTATTGTTATTCAATCTTATAAAGAATTCAAAACTGCTTCATTAAGACTCCGAATCTCTTATTTATCATGACAGTAATGTGTAAACGAAAATCGTGAATAACAGGATTTTGTATAGAGATTCTTGCCCAAAGCGAAGTTCACCGTACAATCTTATTGACAAGACTTTTGCAATAATTAACACAAAATTGCAAAAGTAATCTGGCTGGAAAATTTTAATGTGAATTTGAAAAATTTTGGAGTCTCCTAAAGAGGTTATTCTTTGTTTCATAACAGATGACAGCTGTCAGTGCATTGTAATGAAATGAAGGAAACGTTTATTTATTTTTACTTATGATGCATTACTGCAGACCGAGAAACAAGTATCTTATTAGTTGATGTTATCTTACAGTTGTCGATAAACATGGAGCAGAGTTACCTGCAGACACTTCATCGTGTATCAAAGCTAGATATACGATGGGTTTCTTGGGATTTTTGGGATTCTCACTGGTTTATGCGATGAGAGTCAATCTTTCTGTGGCCATTGTGTCTATGGTCAATCAGACAGCAGTACCTTCTGATGATAACAATGATACCAGCGATACTTGTAATGACACAATGCCTATAAATGGCACATTCATTCCTGTAAGCATAAAATAATGAATTTATTATTCTGATTATACATACAAATTATCTAAAGAATATGACTTTGATTGTTTGTTATTTCTTGGTTACTCAATTAATTTTGCACATATCTTTTTTTCTTTAAATTTGCATATGTAATATGTATGCTTAGAAAATGAAACTTTAGACATATTAAATTACGCAGTGACACCAATTTGATTATCACGCATATTACAAACTTCCTATGCATGTTTGACCTTAATAACTGGCAGATGATAAGGTTTATCACTCTGATACAATGAAATATGCCAAATCAAGGCTTATTAGTGATATTAAGCAATTCTATTCTTTGGGTACAGAGTCCTGGAGAGTTTGATTGGGATGAGAAAACTCAAGGAGTCATACTCGGTGCTTTTTTTCTGGGATATGTATTAACGAACGTTCCGGGTGGCCGAATGGCAGAGAAAGTAGGTGGCAAATTGATTTTTGGTCTTGGCGTTTTTCTTACTGCCATTCTTACCGTGATCAGCCCTTTTGCTGCTTACTGGGGACTCGTACCATTCGTGATCGTTCGAATTGCTGAAGGATTTACCGAGGTATCTCATTATTATGAGGTTTAAAATTTCTGAAGTAAGTTACTTTACATCCGGTGCAGAATGTTTAACGTCATTCCCTTTTCCAGGGAGTTACGTTTCCTGCAATGCACACTATGCTTGCACACTGGGTACCGCCATTGGAACGTAGTAAATTCGCTGCAATTGTTTATGCTGGTAATTATAGAGATAATTCATTAGTAAAAAGGTAATTACCATTTAAATGTTTTTACTGACATTAGAATTGTTATTCTCCTTAGGGGCAAACTTTGGCACAATAATTTCTCTACCGGTGAGTGGTTGGCTATGTTCTTTGGAATTGTGGGGTGGCTGGCCCCTGGCATTTTATCTCTTCGGAACCCTTGGAATTATTTGGTACGGTTTTTGGCTTCTTTTTGCTTACGACACCCCAGCCCATCATGTCAGCATCGATCCCCAGGAAAGAGCCTACATAGAAGCCTGTGTCGAGCCAAAGCATGAGGTTTGTAGATAACAAAGAAATTGTCAGCTTGATCTGTAGTATTTTAAATGACTATTTTTTTACTAGGGAGAAGATCCAGGAGTACCATGGATCTCAATATTCAAATCACTGCCAGTATGGGCTATCACGATTACTCAGTGTGGACAGTCCTGGTGCTTTTATACTTTATTAACCGAATTGCCCACGTATATGGCAAAGATTCTTCATTTTGACGTACAACAAAATGCTTTTCTTTCGGCGTTGCCCTATCTGAGTGCATGGATCGTCGGCTTAGCAGTGTCTAGCTTCGCCGATGCTCTTCTGGCCAGGCGTTATCTGTCACCCTTAACTTCCATGAAATTGTGGAACACCGTTGGTTCTCTGGGACCAAGTCTCAGCTTCATAGGTGCTATCTGGGCAGGATGCGATCGTCTTTGGGTGATGATGATGCTCTCGGGTCTGGGATCCTTGCAAGGCGCTATTTTTGCTGGGAACCAGATGAATCACATCGCTCTCGCGCCGCGATATGCAGGAACGTTGTACGGTTTGACAAACGCAGCTGCAAATATTTGCGGGTTCCTCGCACCTTATATTATCGGCAGGATAGTAGTCGGACACGTTAGTATCAATCTATTTCTACTTTTTGTCCTGCCCATTGGTATGGCCATGAGAATATCTCGAGTTTTTCTTACAGGAAACACTGGCTCGCTGGCATTCAATTTTTTGGATTGCAGCTGGTATAAACATCTCGACGAACTTTTTTTATTTGATCTTTGCTTCTGCGGATGAACAGCCTTGGAGTGGAGGATATAGTCAATGACGATGTTCAACTAGAAGTACAATTATGCTGAATTTGGCGCCTGACGCTGGTCGTCCAATCAATCGCCTTGTCTTGAGCACATTTTAGATAATTAATTGACCTTTGACCACAGCTTGGGTTTCAGCTGTGACTAATGGATCCACTTTATACTTCAGTTTTCGAGATTCTCAGGTGAGAATGGAATAACAATTTATTTGATTTATCCTTAACGCTGGTTAATCGGTAATTTTACACTCATTAGGATTTTTATTTCCATTTTTTTTTTTTTTTCTCGGCTTACGTAACACTGTAACTGTGATCTCGCCGATGCGAATCTACGATTTTAATGTTTCTCTTTAACGTTAATTATCACGAAATCTCTTCTATCGTGAATCCGCAAGATATATTCTAGCGGTATATCAGATTCCACCAGTGTGACATTTTGTGATATAATTTGTTGGATATTTAAATAAGTGTAAATTTGACGAATCCAAAGTGTACCTTTAAGAAAGAAAGAAAGAAAGAAAGAAAAAATGTTTTTTCAAACGAATCACACGTGGATAATATGCTCGAAATTTAGGTATAGTAATTGCTGTCTTCGATTTAGCATAATAATTAATAAATACGGTAAAATATTAAATCTCCGTTTAGGAAAAACCGAATGACTCGTAATGCTAGGAATTTTGTAATACTCGTGAAACTTTTTATTACGTCACGAATGATCGTACCTATCGCGGGACATTGGAAATGAGATACCAATAGTCTAAACATTGTATAATTGATATAATAATACTATGATATAGTACGTAGACGGAGTAACTAGATAAAAAGGAAAACGATGCGATTTCACGTGATAAAAATACAATTAAAAAGAAACGTAACGTGACGTTACGATAAAGGTAACTGGACATTTGTCAATGTTTAAACGTTCAAATTGATATTAATGTAATTACAGTAATTCTTTGTACGAGGATAATCTACTAAATGGCTGCTCCGTTCCCCGTTCTTTTATAAAACTGTATATAAGAATATAAAAAAAAAAAAGAAGTAATGAAATATCAATCGCCTCTAACTTATATCGTCGTCGTTAATACACTAAGGTATATAAGGCTTATCCTTGCACCGAAAAAAAGCCTCGGTGGCTTTTTTGGATAGAATTTTTAAACATTCCAATTTTTGATTTCTAGGGTTATTCAAAATCGTTAAGTAGCAGACAGGTCGTCTTTTTGTTTAGCAGTCAGCTCGAAGATCATGTCTCTCATTCGACTGAGATCCGTTAGCTCCCCCTTCATCTTACGAATGCTTTGTTCTTTTTCTGCTATTGTACTTTCGTAGCTGTGACACTGCCGTGCCAGTTGCTGTATCTCTTGTTTCAAAGCAGCGACGTCTTTCTGATTCGTTGCAATTTCTTTGTTCTTTTCCTCGATGATCTGCAACAAAGGAAAGAAGATACGAACGATATACACGTTAGATCAGGGTGTCAGTATTGGTAAAGAAGACAAATAATAAATATATCTTTGGAATTATAAATCAAGTTATATTTACCTGCTCCTTTTTACCAAGGGTCTCCTGCATCTTGTGAAGAAGCTTGCTGAGCTCGTGATTTTTACCAGTGAGTTCCTTGACCTTGTTTTCCGCACTGCTACGCTCCACTCGCAATTCCTCGACCTTCCTTTCTAATATTTCGACTTTACTTTTTGTGGCTTCTAGTTCCTGGGAACAATCCGAGAGGAGTCGAACGGTCTGTTCTACCGCTTCGGATTTTTCTGCGAGGACTTTCTTCAGACCGTGTATTTCCTAGTTGAGAAATTGTTATTTATTAGTAACTTTTTTATTATCAGATTCACTTATCACTTGCATGCTGATTACGTACTTGTATCTGGGATGTGTGCGTTCTACTACTTTGTATCTCAGCATCCCGAAGTTTTTCAGTCAAATTAGCTTTTTCTGCTTGCACTCCTTCTAAGCATTGCTGCGTGCAGAATAACATTTGATGCAATCTACTTGATTCGGCTACTACCTGGGCTAAACGATGCTGAAGACTCGTGGCATGGCTGTTGGCTGCTTCCAAGCTAGCCTGAGTAGCTTTCTCAGCGTGTCTCATCGCTGCTAACTTTAATATTTCTCTATTAATTGTATTTCAATGTAAAAGTATTAATCTCATAGTCAGCGAAAAGCTTTGTACCTTGTACTCATACAATTCCATGACCGCAGAGGTAGTAATATCTCCTATTTGATTACTCTCGAAGGCCTCTTCCAACTTGGCAATGAAGGCATCGAGACGCCCTTCCTGAGCCAGTGAGAAAAGTGGAGCCATTTCTCCAGCATGACAGAGTTCAGGAAATCGTGTATTCAAGCTACTCTTATTTCCTGCTCCGTTCTGCACTAGAACCAGAGGTTCTAATTCACCCATACAACGGGCAACTGCGGAAACGCTTTTATCGCGCACAGAAGAAGACGCTTTAATGCCGCTAGCTTAAGATCAATTTAGTTTTGGGCATAAAGGTAAATTATTCATACCATTCCTGTGGAAAACCTACGGAAGATGTCAATTGCAAAACCTTTTGCTTGACTTCACCGTCGCCCGTAAATAACGCCAGAGCTAATACCATTTGTACTTGTTTTTTACGCAGAAGTTCCGCGTACAATGTCAACCAGTTGGAATTGTGAGCGGCTAAATCAGCTACCAGTGATAACGCGTGTACATAAAGGCTCGTGGCAGGATCCTGGAACATGTGTTACAAGATAAACCATAGAATTGATTTAGCTTTAGCACTATTTATAATTTACCTGAAAAAGATTTCCTGGCCAATCACCCCCGGCTGAAATTTCCTCCTGCTCCAGCAGTGGACTTAGCATTCTGCGCATCATTTGCTCACTGAACGCCTGCATAACTTTGTTTCTTAGGGTTGCATTCTTGGCCATTTCTTGAAGAAGCTGCATTAATTCTGTTAATCTTGTTTGAATTTCTGCGCTACGTCCGCTACCGCTTCCTTGCATTTCATCGTCCTCTGACTGTACAACGAGCATCAGGACAGATAAGTCTATCTCGGCCAAGACTTCCGTGGAACACTTGGTGCGGCGAGAATCTATCATTACTGTTCTTATAAGTGTCAGAGCTTTGGAACATACCTGTTATCGACATAATATTTTATTTGATTGCTTTGCTAATTGGTAGGTGTAAATAATTTCATGAGATCGTACTTGCTCCATAGGTACCCATGCGGTTGCTGCTTTAATGCATACAGGGTATAATGGAATTAGAGCTGGTAATTGTAGTTTTACTAGCGACAATAGAAATTCCATCATTAGAGCAACGCATTCTGGGTCGGAATTGTCCTCCAGGGTGGCTAATATATTCTGTACATCGGCAGCATAACTGTAGAGTGAAAGATAAGTCAATAGATTCTATCCAATAGTCTTAAGTAACGAATGTCAAAATGTTAAAAGTTACTGTACTTGGAATATGTTAATAGCACAGCACGTGAATGTTCGTTCTGTCGTACGTCTTCAAAAAAATCAACGATATGTCGCAAAAGAAGTACATCCTTGTCTCTTAACGCTGTCACTAGACTTGAGAACGTGACTGTTGCTAGGTCTAAGATATGCTTCTCTGAGATTTCCTTATTTGTGTGCTCCAATATGATAAGTAATTTGCAGCATTGCACTCTAGTGTTAACATTGCAGCTTTGGATTTTTAAAAGGGTTCGTACAAATACTTTTGTATCCACAGTACGCATTAAGGTATACACTGCTGGAAGATTCTTATAGCATAAATTGACTAAAACTCCTAGAGAAAGTGCGACAACTGCTTCCTCTGTGGATTGCGTTACCCACTGTGTTAATGTGGAGATTAAATAGGGCAAATGAGCCTCTTGCCATGAAATTTTGACACCATAAGTTAGCTCCTGGAGAAGCTTTAAGACACGTACTCGTTTCTCTGCTGTTAAGTTTGCCTAATAAAATATTTTATGCATCAATTAGATACTTAAATAAATTAACATGATTTATTTTACCTCTAGTAATCTAGTAAGAATGGGAGCAAATTTATAAGTGTGAATCAGAGCTTGTCTAGCAGTGGCATTTCTACAGGCATTTTGTAAAACTGCTACTGCAGTCCAGATGAGGGTAGTTCTAGATCCAAGAGTGTTCATAAGTTCGTGAAGGCTCACATAAAATTCTGCTGCTATGCTAGATCCTGGATCAAATATACTGAGATCCAAGGATGCTCCGATTACCTTTAGAAAATAACATGTATTACGAAATTGATACGAGTAACAATATAATATTCTAAATGTTACTTTTCATTATCATTGAATGATTCTTACTCCAAGATTTCTCTGTAGAACCGATGCAGTAGTTTCGTTTGGATGTTTAGAGTATTCAAGTGCCGCCGAAATGAATGCTCTCGTATCCTGATATTTATCCATGTTTGAAGAATTTCTTTAAGTTTTTAAAATGCACTCTCAACTTTCAAACTTGTTAATTCCGGTTGTGATTGCGAACGAAAACTTATCGGTGGACGCTTCAGAAACACGCATTTTCCCAAGAGTATATGTGGCTACATTGAAACGGAAAGGAAAGATGTGCCTTCACAATACCTGTTAAACATTCCACGATTGCATAGAGGTATTCGGTAGCAATAATAAAATTCGAGAAGATGTTTAAAAAAGTACTCAGAAATTCTACGGTTGACGTATAGCGTCCATTTTTAAACATCCCAACGTTTTTAAACTATCCAATCGCAAGCTCCTTCATATGTTGTCAGCGCTTGCTCTATGAAACAGATATAAGTTTGCGCATGCCCCAATATCCATAAAACTCTTTAAACGTGTATTTGGGAGCGAAATATAATGAACAAGTTTATAAATATTATTTCTTTCGTTGTTATTTATATAACGTAATACTCCTGTGTTTAAGAAAACATAAGGAATACTTTTAAAACCAATAGATTTCTTCGCGTGTAGTGTCTTAGACGAGTTCTTAGATGTGCCTTGTTTTGCCAAGGTAACCTATAAGGTTCGAACAATTTTTGAAATGCTCATATTTTAAGACATTGTCATTAATTTTTTGTAGTTATTATGAGATATACTGGAATTATGTTAATCGCAATTGAAAGGATGACCACTCGTGTCAGATGGTCCATGCTTCGTCATTTTTCAACTGTTACGGACACGGCGAATATTGTTGCAAACGATGTTCCCGTTGCAGCAAATGAAGATTACACTTGCATACGAAGGGAAAATCTAAAATCTCTGAATGTTGCAGTTTTGGGTATGCCAAATGCTGGGAAAAGCACACTTGTCAATCAGCTGGTTTGCAGGCCGGTAATGTTTTCAATATAAATAGTGGGAAACAATGTCATTCTCATTTAGAGAATTAAACTATTGCTATTTCTCATTAATACAAATTTTTTTGCGAAGATATGTCCTACTTCAAAAAAGGTACACACGACCAGAGTCAAGGCCAGTGCAATTTATTGCGAGGATGATACTCAGTTAGTATTTATGGATACACCTGGGTTAGTCACAGAACGTGAAAAAAATAAATATACTCTTGAAGAAAGTTTTATAAAGGACCCAAGGATGGCATTAATCAATGCTGATGTCGTCGGGGTGATTCAGGATGTATCCAATATTTATACCAGGGATAAGATTAACAAGAAAATTCTGGAAATACTGAATAGTACATCTAGTACAATACCATCCTTGCTTATTCTAAATAAAGTGGATACTATAAAAAAGAAAAAACTGCTATTGGATTTGACTAAGACATTGATAAGTAAAGACGGCTGGCCAAATTTTTCTGACGTCTTCATGGTGTCTGCTCTCACTGGAGATGGAGTAAATGATCTGAGGGTAAATAGAACATTAGAAACACGTTGAAGCATACAAAAGTTACTAACCGATTATTCATTTGATTACAGGAGTATCTTCTTGCATCTGCTAAAAATAGGGACTGGAAATACGATCCGGAAACTTTCAGTGATCAACCACCTGAGAAAATACTAGAACGAGTAGTTCAATCAAAATTACTAGATACTCTTCCAAAAGAATTGCCATACAAAATGAAATTAGAAATTGAACACTTTGACTATTGTGATGACGGTAGTATCTCTGCACTTGTTATCATTTATGTTGCTTCAAAACGTATTTCATCTTTACTAGTAGGCAGCCGTGCAGGGCGTATAAGGGAAATAGCTGTGCAAGCAGAACAGCAATTATGCAATGCATTTCAAAGATCAGTAAGATTGAGACTATACGTAAAAGTAAAACCAACATTGGAATAGATTAGAGCTATCATAGTAATTTACAAGTACGTAAAATAAGATATTTGTACAGATAACATAAATTGTTTATTTTTAATGTATTACAGTTGCTTTGATAATATCGATTTTATAAGCAATTATTAAATATTATCAAGCATAAATTGCAATGCAGTTAAAAAATTAGTCACCAATTGGTTGTGCGTTGCACAATTTTACAACTCTGTCACATATTCAAACAGGCCAGCTTAGATCGGTGTCCTTAAGATTTTCTTGAATCCACTCATCGGCTTCAGCTTCCAGTTCAGGGGTGAATAGATCTTTTAACTTACCCAAATCTCCTGTCTCATTTAATTTATTTTCTCTTGTTAAAGTGACTTCCCCAGCATCATTCTTAGCAACTGATTCACTTTCTTGAAAGTTCGCATTCAAATGATCAGCCAACTTTCCTACTTCTTCAGTGCTGTAGCTCTTTCCTAAAAACTCGGCAACCCTCTCAATAACCTTTGGTAAGTCCTAAAACAATATAAAATATAATATTAATTAAAATATCACCATATTCTATATACGCGTATATTAATATATACCACGTATTAACACATAACATACATTTTGCATTTCCTCATAAAAAACAAAAAGGAAATTTGGATCATCCCTTCGTTTCCACGCTTCTTTCACGTGATCCCAATACGGAGTGTATAGAACTAGTGAAAATATTAATATATTAATAATAATACAAAAAACTGCAACCTCACGGCGAGCATTATGCACCTACTCAGACTCTTTGTAAATAAATTCCAAAAGGTTTTGAAGTCGGCTTTGAATTTGAAAAAACGCGGCATGCTTTGACGAAAGTAATAATAAGAGGCTGCGACATTCTTTGGATGTCGTGCAACGTATATAATCTGAAATAACAAATACGCGTTGAAGATAAAACAAATGAACATTTGAAAGGAGATTATATCTAGTCAATTATATCTCTAGGATAAAATACCTTGGCACCCGAATCTAAAAGATCAGTAGGTAACATTTCAAACGGGAGATGACTCTTGATATATCTAGGCGATGGATAAGCAGCAATAATTTCAGGGCTGGTCTTTCCTTCTTTGATGACTAAGTTTACTTTCTCCGCCTCATCTTCAGACATATTGAAATATTCCTCTGACATAGAATGTGAATGCAACAAGCTAGTACTGAAAGATCCATTTCCTAGATTAATCTTTTGTCTTAGAAGACAATATCAAAGCGAACAAGTCAGAGATTGCATACTCAAAAAATGGAAATCTGGTGTCCAATTTGTACTTCAGAGCGGAGTCATAGTCCAAATTATTTTCCAACAGCCAGACCAATTCTTGCATGCAGTTTGCACCTGAAAATATAAAAAATCTTTCTCTTATCTCATATTATTAATGGATATGACAGACTTCATGGGCACGATCAATGTTCAGTAGGTTATTGTTATACCTGATTTTGGCAGTGATGAAACCCATATATCACTAGGGTTAGTTTTACAGTTTCGAAATGCTTCATTTTGTTCTACATATGTATTTAGAAAGAACCATTTTTTATCACCAATGCGAATGCAATTATTTACATATATCTCGTTCTCTTCTTGTAGTTCATGTTTTGTCTTCTCGTCTAGGACTTCGTATTGCAGTGGTTGAGCACACATTTTTAACAATGCCAACACCAGGTGGTCTTAATGTCCAATTTAAAAAGTACTGATCTTTTTATAGGAACCTTATCGTTAAATATTATTTTATCTAATCCACAAACTTGACGTTATATTTTTATGATGCTGTCTGCCTTGTTTTTACTGATTAAAGTGATTGAGTAGCTTCTGATAAAAAATAATATTAAACAGTAATCGGACACATATCTTTGATAATAATTCATTGGTCACCAAATTATCTATTATCATTTATTTTTACAAAATATTTATCTATAAATGCTGCAAGAATATACTGCATGCTATCTTCTTATTGATATAAATATACTGTAACTAGATTGACTGAACTGGTATGCGAAACCATTAGTTTTTTAAAAGATTTCAGTTTGTTCGATTGTCACAATTTTTGTAATATTATATTTAATATTATATATTTCTGGATGAAGGAACAGGCTAATTAAATTTCCACGGATTAAATTAAATAGTTTATTTCAAAGTAGTAATAATGACAGTTAAATAAACGTAATAAAAAAAAACCATTCATTGGTAATTATTATTTAAATATGGGAACTCAATATCACTGTCTTTGAGATTCTCTTCAATCCATTTATCTGCGTCAGCTTCGAGTTCAGGTGTGAATGTATCTTTCCATCTGCCGCTTTGTCCTTTTCTAATAAACACCCCCTTTTCCACAATCTGACACTCCACTAATTCCGAGGAATTTATACACTTATTCTTTTGGAAATTCTTTATATTCAAATGATCGATCAATCTTGAAATTTGCTCACTGCTGTAGGACTTTTCCAAAAAGTTGGCTACCTTTAGAATAGCGTTTGGTAGATCCTACGAATATGATATCGATTAACAGTATTAGTGATCTTATATAATTTATGTTTTTACTCCAAAGAACAAAGTTAGCGTTATGATAAAGCATATCAAACTTACGTTATACATTTCCTCATAGAATGTGAAAAGCACATTTGGATGATGTCTATGGGACCATGCTTCTTTCAAATGTTTCCAGTACGGACTCCATGGTGCTATGATTAATAAAAATGTCAGTAATATAATAAATATTGTATTAATTAAGAAGCCAATAACTTACTCAGGTCGTTCTTAAAGTATTCCCAAAACTGAGGAAAGTCGCCTTGATACCCTTGGGTCACAAAAGCCCTGTTCAAGTGATACCACGAGACAGCCACATCCTTGGGATTTCGTGCTACGTATATAATCTGAATAAATTTAAAATAAGATTGTCAGTAATTTTCAATTGTTATCTCTGATTCGGTGTCTCTGACAATAGTTACCTTGCAACCAGCGTCAAGGATGCCAGGCAGCAAACTAAATGGGAAATGGGACTTGATGAATCTGGGCGAAGGTAAAGCCTCCAGAACTTCATAACCAGGTCTGGCAACCTCCAGGCAGAGTTTAACCTTCTCAGGATCAGCCTCGTTTATCTTAAGAAGTTCTTTCGTTACTTCCGGATGGTTAAACATGCTAAATCTAGTAACCAAACGCAATTAACGTTATAGATGATTTTTTTGTACAGCCAACATTCAAGAGGACAATAAGATGAAAATTGTTTTCATACTCTAAAAATGGAAATCTCTCAGCCAAGTATCTTTCCTTGGCAGTATCAAAATCTAAATTATTTGATAAAAGCCAAACGAGCTCTTGCGTCCAGGTAGTACCTGATGAAAGAAAAGATTGTTTTAATTAACAAATTGATAAAATCTTTGTCACAATATGCTTTACTACATTAGAAACGCTTACCTGATCTAGGATAGGATAAAACCCAGGTATCACTGGGTCTTGCTTTGAATTTATAAAATCCTGCACCTTGTTCAGTATATTTATATGGAAAGAAATATTTCTTTTCACCAACGCGAACCCAACCAGTTCTTTCACCATGAAACATTTTGAGCATCTCGTTTGTTTTCTTCTTATCAAGAAACTCATAACTGGGTGGTTCGGTGCTCATTTTGAAAATAAGATATTTGAGAAACCGTTAGATAGTTTTAAAAGTTTCCTAAAGAATTTTAGTTGAAATTTTTCATTATTCAAAGCCACGGTGTATATTCACTTGTCAAAGTTCTCTGAAGTCTTGTTTGATGTTTCCGACTGCACACGCACACGACTGACGTAAGTCTGTCTACTAGTTTAATTCACGAAGATAAACGACGCACTACCTGGGCCTGGGACCTCTTTAAAATTCAGGTCATCTTACTTTCACCTCCTAACAGCTTCTCTTTCTTTGGAGAAGTTACCGTTGCCTAAGGAAGCCGCAGAGACCTTTCCCCAAATTAGAAATTTCTTTTCACTTGTAAAGTTTTGTACGGGAAATCAATAATTGCAAATGGAAAGGATTAACGCGACGTAGCGTAGCTAAATGAAATTTGCGCTTCCTGGTTTTCTTTGTCAATCAACTTTATAGGAACTTCGCGTTACAATTTGACATTCGATCAGTCTTGGTTTCATTGTGAAATCTTAGGTAAAGCGTAAATATTGATCAACATATTTCTTCTTCTACAAAAATACTCTGTCAAACACTATTAGTCTTGCTGAGGATATGTCTTGTTTCTCAAGTCGAAAGAATCCAGGAAATGACGTAGTAAAAAAACAATTAACGGAAGATGTCATCTTCTTGAGAAACCGTCCAATCCGAATTCACTAGACTAAAACAATTAATGTTACTTGATCGATAAAACTTAGATCCTAGAATTAAGTAACGCCAAAAGCGTGATTGTCTTTAAAAAAAAAAGAAAAGACAAAAAGATATTGAGCAATTCAATAGGGAACTATAAATATTAATTATGGCCAATGCGACAGAATCCAATTTATCAAAAGTAAAAGATCGTAACTCTCGAGATACACGAAACGATTGGTCATTCAAAAAATATTACTCGATCTATAAATTTTATGTTATCTCGAGAATTAAGGATAAAAAGGATTGCATCTTATTATTAACTAATTAAAAACATTCGGGTCCTAGTACATTCTCAATAACGGTAACTGATCCACTTGTACGAACGTTTAAGGCATTTCTTTCGACGATTGGAAAGATTTCAACCTCTCCAATCCTGATGATATCATTGTCCTTGGACCGCAACAAATCGTCATCAGTATTTTTATTATTTCTGATATCGCTGCTATTCGATATCTCGGCATCTCTCGATGTACAATTATTTAAATCTAAATCAGTCTTATCGTTATTAGTTTCAGTCTTCAATGTAATAAGCGTATTGTCGTTTAGAGCCTGAGAAGAGTCACCGTTCGAAGAGGAACTCTCCAGAGACCTTGTTCGGATCCTCTTAGCCAGCAAGTTCTTCAGTTCTGGATTGGCAAGGAAAGTCTCGCAGCGTTTTGTGTGCATCTTCATATTGTCATGACGATTAAAAGGTCGACTGCATCCTGGACAAAAATACCTGAATATCAAAAAATAAATGTATCGAATGACATTTCTTATTTAGTCAAGTAGCTTCAAGATTTTAGATATTTTCTCTTTTACCTCTTCTCGCTGTGAACAGCCATGTGTGCTGCGAGGTGAGATTGTTGGGCAAAAGATTTCTCGCAGATGTTGCATTTATACTTTCTGATGCCCTCGTGTTTCAGAAGATGTTCCTTAAGTATGTGACTACTTTTGTATACGTTAGGGCAGATTGAACATTTATACTTTGCAGCTGCGTGTACCTGAAAATTATTGATATGATAGGAACAATTTATATTGTTTCTAAAGATTAGGTTATCTTATAACAAAACCAAGAAATGAATGATACGTACATTTTGATGGGTGTGTAAAGCTTTTTTCGATCTGACTTTCTTGCCACAGACGTTGCAAGTATAATCCCGAGAATGTACATTTTGGCAATGCCTTTCGAGAGCTTCTGCATTGCATAAATATGTTGAGCACAATTTACACATGAAGTTTTTATTCTTGGTATGAATGCTCATGTGAGCTCGCATTCTGCCTTTTGAGTAAAAGTCTTTGCCACAGATATTGCAGGTTACATCCTAATAAAAAAAAACTCAGTGTGACACGTATCTTAATAGAACATGAAATAAAACAACGTTTAATAGTGAAGTATGTCAATTCTAACCTTGGAGGGCTTGTGCGTAGTTTTATGGTAACTCAAAACTTGTCTGCTGGAACTGGAGAAGTCACAGAGTTTACAGCTATAAGGTTTCGCTCCAGTATGAGTGTTCAAGTGTTCCTCTAGCAATACCGCAGTGACATATCTCTTTTCACAAAGGTGACACTCGAAAGGTTTAATTTTAAGATGACTCTTCCTTATATGACACCGTACATTACTAACTGTCACAGTAGCAAATTCACAACCTCTGCATCGATAAGGTTTCATATTGAGATGCCCCCATATGTGTACCTGACACTTATCCATTCTGGGATAAATTGTATTACAAATGTTACACCGTATACTGATCCTATCCAGCACCGTAAGATTCTTGTAAACTTCTTCATTATCGACAACTGTCATGTCAACATGATAAAGCGTTTCTATAACTTCTTTCTGTTCTTCGCTTATCAATTCCGATACCCTGCCAAACTTTCCATCAGTCGTTTTACGTCTTTCTCGAAAATCCTTTGTGCCCTCTGTAGAAATATCAATCAAAGAGGCATCATCGGAGCTCGATGGATAATTCAGACTATTTGATGACCGACGTCGCATTTTTATTTCATTAGGATCATTCGAAGCATCGCTGGAAGAGCTTTGAGATTTAGTATTTTTTAACATTTCTATGACAGATTTCCTCAATTGCGTCATCTGGTCTTTCCGCATCATGCTGTCTTCTCTGTACGTATTCAAATTTTCAGTGGAATCATGATTGTCTTCCGTATTGTCTACGGACGATTCTCTGACAGATGGGGAAGAGTTGGATGAAGCTACGGACGACGTAGCAACGTGATGACCGCTGTCATCCTCAGCTTCGTCACCTGGTGGAGGACTCGTATTTGTCGGTTTATCAGTCTCATTTACCTTTGGTTTTTCTGCTGCGCACGAAGCTGCTTCAGCTGCTTCAACTGCTTCCTTTGGTAACCACACGCATTCAAATTTTTCTTGCTTAACTATAACAGGCACGGCTTTACTTTTTGTGGAATCAGTTAAGATCGTTCCAGACTCAGACTCATTCTCTGTGCGATTCACTGAATTATTGTTCGACTTAACAGGCTCCTGATTACTTTGTAACTCACATTCTCTCGTCTCTAAAGAATTTTTACTGCTGTCTTTGGAGTCGTGCAATTTTTTGTTTTCCACACAGGTAAATTCCTTTTGGTTAACTACTGAAATTTCTTTATCATTATTCTCATTAGACGCTATTACAGCCTGAGTATCTGTACAAATAATCTCATCGACAGATTCTTCAACGATTTTTGAATTATGCTTAACATTATTTTGATTCTCTATTATTTCCTTAACAGTTTCCTCAGTCTTTTTTAAAGTTTTCAAATTTTTCACAACGTCCACTTTCGTGTGACTTTGCCCAGAATTCGAATCTACATTTTCTTCAGGCGAATTTTTCTTAGGTACAGTGGATTTTGAAATTGGTCGACACATTTCAGTCTCTTCCGAATCCGACGATAAATCTTCATGAGAATGCTCTGAATCACTCTCAGACAATCCGTTCTTGCTCTGTTCAAATTTCTCATCGCAATTAGAATTTCCGTTCTCAGTAAAATTTGCGAGCGACTCATTGGCTGTGCTGTTAAGTTTTTGAACTTTCGATTTCTCGGACTGAACAATCCTTATGACTTTTCGTTTCTGCGAAACTTTAGCTGGCAAAACATTTTCCTTGTCAGAATCAACATCACAGTCTTCATTAAAATTGGTTTCTAAGTTTTGGCGTTCTTTCTAAAATAAATAAAAGGCAAATAATTATTTCACGAATTGTTAGTTATTATAATGACATACGCCAATGATAACGACGCACTTACAGCTGATAACAGTTCTCGTTGTGTAAGATGACACTTTTCATGAAAGTCACATAAAAATTCCAACGTCCCCATGCATCGCACGCAAACAACGTGGGAGAGGCCATCGTCTTCTTCTACCTAAAATATTTATCGCAGAGGATATCGGATGAGTTTAAAAATTTATTGATTCCTAGAAGCCTAAAATCAGCAGACACTAAATTAACATCAACGTGTGGGTTTCAAGAGTTAATAAAAATAAGATAATCAAATAATATTTTTGAAAAATATTGTAGCTTTATTGATGTCAAAAATGGAATCGTCCTAGTGATCACATTGTCAAGAAAATATTTGATTATTTCAATAATTATCATTAATCAATGTCATCAACGATTTCAAGATATAGACTCGGTATTAAAGAAATATATTCTTGGCTATACAGTTACCGCATAAATAATATTTTATTGCCTGATAGTTTAATATCGAAGAGACACAATTAATTAATCGTGGAATCAATAATTGACTGTCGCTTTCTCTGAGGCAATGATTTAGAATCAAATCGTACAGCTCCTTCAGGTCGAGTGAAACAGTAGAAAAGATGTTAAGGCACTTCGAGCAAAGTTACAGTAGTTTAATTATTTTCAATTTAGTACTTTGCATTGTGGATTCTTTAATTAAGATTAGATTGCATTAATCACGATGAAGAATGGATTTTTCAGCCTGGCAGCTCTTCGCTAAAAAGTAGCCACCACTATTAAAGACCTTCTATAATTTTTTAATATCAATATAGTCTTACAATTTTTTTTTGAAAATTTTACTATTTCTATAAATTGATCATTGAAAGTCATTTCTAAAAATATATAGATCATAGAAAATATTCTTCCTTCGCTGTTCATGATTAGAGACTTTGGAAGCCCTGATTGTATATTTTTATTAAAGATAATTTCTCTCTGATTGTCAAATTGAGAAATTGGAATCAAGTGGAATGGCAGTCATAAGAGAATCATTTGCTTTTGGCAATTAAAGTAATACACTATCCCCCAAGTGTCTGATATATTGTTCGCAGTGCACAATTTGTCTTATATCACTTCTCGTTAGGATGAATAGAAATATCAGTAGCCTTGTCGGAGAGTCTAAGATCTTTCGACTTGCCCTCATTCTTCTTGGTGTCATCAAAGTGTCTTCTCCTGTGAACCTTCATGTTATCTTGTCTGTTGAATTTCCTTCCGCAAACAGAACAAGCGTGTTTCTTCTCTTCGTGGACATATCGATGAGCAGCCAAATGACTGGCTTGTGCGAATCTTGCACCACACTTTTGGCACACGTGCTTGCGCAATCCTTCGTGCTTCAATAAATGTTCATTCAGATAGGCCTTCGATGCGTAACGATTGTTGCATATATTGCAAATAAAGGGCTTAGGATTAGTGTGCTGAAGCATATGTGCTTTATACTTGGAAGCAACTTTAAAAGTTTTTCCACAAATGTTACACGTATGCGTGGCAACGTGTCTCGACTTGATGTGTTCGTTGAGAACCGACAGGCTGGAGTAAAGATTATAGCAAAAATGACAGCGAAATTTTCGTCGACTTTTTAAATGAACGCTCGCAATGTGACTCAATAACCTCGTACGAAATGGGAAAAGTTTACTGCAATATTCGCATTCGAGATTTTGCGGCGGCAGATGCGACTTCAGATGCATCTGCAGAGAAACTTTATGATGATAGCTAAGACCGCAATCAGGACATCGATAAGGTTTTACACCCTTGTGAATATTGTCGTGTTCCGTCAAATCGAACTTTGACCTGAATCGTTTAGGACACTTTGGACACTGTATGGGTCGTGGATTTGTATGGGAACATCTTATGTGTTTCATTACGTCGGATTTACATACGAATTTTGCGCGACAGACTGTGCAGACGAATTGCTTGATACCGAGATGAGTCTTAACGTGTACGGTACATTTGTCTTTTCTTTCGTAAACTTTTCGGCAAATTCTACAGGCGTAACTACTTTGATTTTCCATAGAAATATGCTCGACGTTGTCATCCACTTGAATCTCCTCGCCATCCATTCTAAAGAGATCTTCGGGATTCTTCGAAGCATCCAGCTTCTCTTCGGGATCCTCAAACTCATCGAAATTCGCTGTTCCCTCCTTCGGGTTGCGATTGAATATCGTGTTGACGATATTACGTATCTCAACGCCATTTTGATTCTCAAGCAGACCGACTATCCCAGGATCCACCATGCAGGAACCCTGATCTGGAAATACTTTGGCTAGTACAGTCACGGATTCTGTGTTCTGTTTCTTGCGCAATTCAACTGTGTAACTTATGTCCTTTTGATCGGTACCACGGTTTGTGGCTTCCTTCACGAATACCTCCATGTTTGGGGAATTCGCTACCGTTGTTAATACTTTATTTAAGGTTGACGTAGGGATCTGTATCATGTTCGATTCCTGTTCCTGGGACTGCTTGGGAGGATTCTGGTTTGAACTGCTGCTATTCGTTGACACTGTATTTTCTGTAATATCGCTACGACTACGTAATCTACTTGCAATGGGAACTTCTGTTATATTTTCAGTGATTGTTGTAGGACGTGATTCTTCAGCGTTTCCTCGACCTCGTAAACGGCGAGTATCTACTGGTTTACATGATTCTACGTTCTGCACTCTTTCGACATTCTTTTCCTTGACTGATTTAATAGGTTTTAATACGACTGTTGTGTTCTTTGTGACACTTTCTGTTTCTTGGTGGCTTCTTTCGTTTCTTTGTAATTTTTCAGCACTTTGTGAGGCACGAAGAGGCTCCTGTTTGTCGACTCCATCATTGTCTGAGATCTCTTGGTTCTTGCCAGAACCATTCTTGGATGTCGATGTGCTTGCAGCTGCATTGTCAGTCTTAATTTCATCCTGGGAAAAATCGTATTAGACGTACGAGTGGGCACCGATATATAGATTTTTTTTTTAGAAAAGCATTTTGGCATATGCTAACGAACTCATTTTCATCTGAATTTTTATTGATATTTTTAAGCTTTTTTCTAAGGATACTATAATTCAAAGAAATCCATGAGCTCTGAGTATTGGAAAGTATTCTATTTCATGAAATGCCTTGAATCGAGAACTACATGTATCATTTAAGTTGCAGGAGAGCGGTAGAGTTTTGCAGAACAATGAGAATGAGCAAAATAAAATATTGACTGACTGACTTACAACATCTGTTAAGGTTGGCAGATTGTACCGATCGCGTAACAGTTGCTGGGTGCGAAGACACTCCTCTTGGAAGTCGCAAACGAATTCGAGTTTTCCCAGACACTGAACACAGATCACCTTGGGCAGAGCATCCCTCTCATCTATCTGCGATTTAAACAAAATACCTTTCGAAAGCTGAACCACTCCACAATAGAAGAAAACATATGAGTTTAATGAAAGACGGCAAGTCAATAAGTATCTTATGCCTGACAATCTCAAAGCTAAGGAAGAAGAGGATTAGGAGGCTATTAGTTTTACAAAACATTCAGCGTAACTATACTATTTTGCTAAAATCAATATACTTTTTAAACAAATATTGGCTCTTTGAATAGGGATTTAATATTAGAAACTCTATTACAATGAACAAAAGCAAGTATACCTAAACCCTACCGCTCCAACAGTACATGAAATAAAATATTTTTAATAATTTGGAGCAACAGGTGCCCATCGTACGTCTTACACAATCTAAACGCTTTTTCCCACCACAACACAGAATTCAATTTCATTCAAAAATTTCGTCAAAACATAGCAGCATAATAAATTTCCAAGTAACGCATAAAGCTCGAAGGAAGAATTCTGCATAAATGACAAACAAGGATAACCATGCTAAAATCACGCAAGAGTATCGACACAAAAAAATCCTAAAATATTGTTTTGCAATTTCAAGCATGTGGCGACATGACGCCATGCGTTGCGACGCGATGCACAGCGCTATGCAAAAAGAAATTCCGTACACTGACTCGAGTACCAGAATCAAAGAAACAAGCGATACAAAAACACGAGAAGGAACCCGCCGCAACAGCATTAGAGAAGCATAAGAGAGAAAATTAAAAAAAAAAAGGAAATACAATCCCTTAAATCGAATCTCGCCCTCAGACGGCCATTTTCCTAACCCTCGTCGCTACAGGAGAAGCCAGCTTCACCATGATCGCAATTATGAATTGAATTTTGATCCTTGACTCACCAGAATGTTGATTTTCGTATGAATTTTCAGTCCCAATAATCTCTTCGTTCCTTCCTCTCCAAAGACATCAATATAAATGCTGCCACACTGTCCGCAAAGTCTGCAAATCCGTGCCTCTTCCTCCTCCACCTCCATTTTTGTTTACGTCGAAGGCTGCCCGAATACGCTCTCGACTACTTGAGCTCCCTCGAAAATTGCGAGAAACTCGGCTTGGATCCTCGGCCGAGAGTCCCGTGTGGACTTTCAGCTTGCGAACGTCGATTCACATGGAACGGAATATTCTAATTGCGAAATAAGAATTCAACGAAACTAAATAGAACGCGAAATTAATGGGCGCCTGTGCCAGGGCTTACTACTAGCTGGTGTAGCTGGTGTAGCTGGTTAGTCGGGCACAGTCGGGCAGGTCTGACTGGGTGAACTGGGTCTGGCACGGAGATGTAACCGCGTCGGGCCAGACCTACGTCGGTTCATGCAGGCACATTGAGGCACATGCAGGCCCCCTAGGCCAGACGAGGCCAGACGAGGCTTTCATGGATGTGTTAATCCCCTCCAGTAAAGAGGAAAATTCAAATCTGCACTAGGTATTCTGATTGGCTATTCGTAACGTTCCAGCCCATCAAATTATTAGGCTGTAGTAATTTTGCGATAGTCCACTACCGTTCATTATAACGGCTATTTTATTTATGATATTTATAAATAATATTGCTTGGGTATTGTATTATGAATCTTTTATGTTTTCAATGACAATTATTGCTTTCTTTTATTCTTGGCTCATTTGGTTCCTAACCAGGACGCCTTTGTGCGATGTTTCGACTTGGCTGATTGGCTGGAGCTTCGTAGATCGGACCCAAATGGACCCAAGATTTCGGGGTTTTGGGCCTTAAAGGGTTGCAAGGAAATCATTGGTGTTACATCTTAGCAAGTTCTGTTATTGGGTCGCAAGTAAGTCTTACGGAATTTCAGTCTAGTTTGATGTTTTGCCAGTTCATGCCTGCCGCACCGGCGTACTTAATACAGAATATTTTTTGGCACATCTCCTCATTGGAGGAGTCTGGAGGAGTCAGCCATGAGGAAAGGAATAAAGGACAGAATATCTTATTTTGATTGTTGAAAAAAAAGTGATCCTTGTGGAAACTCAGTATCTTAGATATTTGTTACGTAAAGACATCGCTTCTGGATTATTCTAACTATTAAATGGCCCTGCATATATATATTCATTAATTATTATCTACGGCTCTAATTATGGTATATTATATTTATATTGACCTAACCTACTGCTTTTTAAAATCAGCTGGAATAACTTGTAGTTTGTTAATAAATTTATTCATAATTTGTTAAGCTATTGTTGAACGAATTAACTTGTCTTAACTTCTTTTATTGCATATTGATACTGCATGCATTGCGAGTGGTTGTATATAATTATATAGTAATGGTATGTAGATACTGTATCTTTCACATTGTAATACTTTTGATAAAATCAAGTGTTACAACTATTTCAGAATGAAGATTATAGGTTGATTAATTGACATAATATAATGAGTCTATCAAGAGAATCCATAACAATTTGCGAACCTTCGCCATCTGTTTGCGAAGTAAATAAGACTAAAAAAGGGACAAGCAAAAAAATGAATAATGGTGGAAAACTAAAGAAAATTAGGGAGCCCTTAAAGACACCTGTAACGATTGAAGAATATGAAAGTCCTTTAAAGTATTTAAGGATAAATGGGTATTTAAAAGCAAAAGCAGCATACATTTCCATGATGTGTGTATGTAGATATTAATTTTTTCCCATATATTACAGCAGAAAGCGTTCACTGTCTTCAAGCAAAAGTGATATAATAGTTATTGATTCACCGGAGATTGAGGTATGCAAGACGCGAGTGAAAAAGAAACGTAAGAGACGGAGTTCTATGCCTATTACACCCGAGGATAATGCTGCGCTTCAAGACAGTGTAATTATCATTAGTGATAATGAAATTGAGTCAAACAAAATTGACAAGATTACACATTCACACGATCGAGTCTCCCCATTGCCTAAGGAAGCTTCTTCTATCCTTGAATCAGATTCTGAGGACCTAATTCTAGTTGAATGTTCCAATGTAACGGGTAAACATGCCGATAGAACAAGTCCTGTCCCTCAAGTTCAAAAAAGGTTTTATAGAACAAGGGCATCCGTGAAGAAAAAGAAGGAAGAAATGTCAAAGGAGAACTGTCAGAAGACTCCTCAAGAAAACCTGGTAAATTCCGATCAGGGAAGAATATCTACTTTGGTATCCAAACTGAATCTTCAGGAAAAAAGTAAACAAGTAGAAGTACAAAGAAAGGAGAAAAATATTGGTCAGTATTAAATTCTTTTGAAAAATTGAAATGAGACCTCGATAATGAATTAATTACAGAACCAAAGGAGGCGTCGCAGGTATCAGAAGAAATTGCAGTAATATGGACATCCAATGCGAATACAAATCTAACAACAAAATCTGTGAACGAACTTGAAACCTGTGGCACTTCAAATTCAAATGCCACCAACGAGAAACAAACTGACAGCTCTGATACACCAAATTCGCACGTTACCGATGCTATTAAAATAGTGATCGATCCCCGAGGTTCTCCTCAAAATCTAAATTCAAACAGATCGAATCTTCATAACTTAAATGCAAGAAGTAGAAATATCCCAAGAAAGGCACGTTTGAAGAACGGAGGAAGAAGCCCGAGGAAGGGAAAAAAGAAAATGAAATGCTTGCAAGATATCGCATTAAATCAGGCTTCAATATCATCCAATAATCAATATTCCACGTTAAACGATACTGCACAAGTAGACTACGAGAGAAAGCCACCCGGCAGTTTAAGGGAAATAATAATCGACGGAAGCAACGTAGCTTTTGCGTACGTCAGAGTTTATATTTTCTTATAAAATCATTCGCTTGCTAATTATCAATTATATCCCAGTATAAAGTAACTCGTAAAATCAATATATAACAAAAACAAAACTATCATGCGAATCCCATGTGTTGTATGATATATCTGTCTATCACAGGCATACAGCTGGGAAATGTTTCTCGATAAAAGGATTACAGCTGGTGATAGATTATTTCAAGAGTCGCGGTCACACGGTCAAGGCCTTCGTACCTCATCACCGACGTTCTCCGTGTTACAAAATCCTGGAACAGCTTTACAAGGAGGGTATCGTAATCTTCACCCCCAGTAGAAATGTAGGTGGTAAAATGATAACGCCGTACGATGACAGGTAGGTTTAACCTCTTTTTTTTAAAATAAATCAATACATACAGCTATAAGAAAATATTCACAAGGAATTATTTATATCCAGGTACATATTGGAATACGCAACAAAATGTCAAGGCATAGTAATATCCCATGACCGGTACAGGGATTTATACGATGAGAAACCAGGATGGAAAGATACCATTGATAAGAGATTGCTCGAGCCAACTTTTGTGGGAGATTACGTAATGTTCCCAGATGATCCTTTAGGAAGGCGGGGCCCGACTCTAAATGATTTTTTGCGTCACTGATATCTTTTGTAACGAGCTTTTTTTTTCATAATTTTCTTGTATTTATCAAAGAGCAGCCAAAGACCGGTTGCCGTGCAGCATCGGTCTGCGAAATTTAGTTTTTCAGAAAAAGAAGAGAAAAATTTATTTACACGAGTGCTTATAACATGCTAAGTAATGTAATATGATTATTCATCCGGTGGTTTGTCCCACGATGGTTTCCAGCACCATTTACGCGATTGACGTACGAATTCCATACTCTCCTCGGCAGCTTGTCTTGCTAGACGTTGCATGGGAGTTTTCTGATCAGTGTTGTATCCGGCAGCCGAGAGAACAGTTTCGTGTTGAAAAGCAGTGCTTACTTCTGCAATAAAAGAAAATTGCATTAATCCAGACTCATCTGTTTCCTGTCTGATGTATTTTGCTATTCAAGAGATAACTACTTGATTTGGCGAATAATTTGCGTAGAACATAGTGATCGTCCGCCGTTGCTGTTAGTTCGTCCATCGAGGAATTTCCTAGTCGACGACCTAGTAAACAAGGTACGCGTTCTCCCTCGAAAATGGCAGAGACTCGTTCTTTCTTTCTATGGGAATATTTTTGTTTTGTCTTTTGCATTTTGCGATGCTTACTTCGGCCATCGTTTTCTTGTGAAATGCTATTGTACTTTTTCTCACAAGATGAAACGTCAATTGGTGTTTCTGAAGGATTTTCATTTGCAGTTTTGGCAGTGGATAATAAAAGAGTTTGTTTATTTAGTGTCTTTCCCTTCTCATCTAGACTTTCCTCAGTCTTCGTAGCTTCTATAGAAATTTCTGTCTCATTCATCGATTCATTCTGATTGGTATCATTTACAGAAATTATTTCTGTCGAAGCAGTCTCTTCTTGAGTTGCAATGTTACATTCTTGGTTCTGCGTAACCTCTAATTTCTCTGTATTTTCATTTTCAGTCTCCGATGCATCTACTGCACAGATAGTTTTTTCATCCCCATTCCGATCTCCATTACAAACTGATCTTTCTAATTGATTCTTAGTACTTGCTACCTGCTTGCTAATCTTTTTACTTAAACTAGAAGCTAGCCGTCGCATCTCCTCGACTTTTGCGGATGAGAAATTCATTTTTCCTGGTACTAATTTCGAGCCCTGAAATAGTCTTTCTGATTCTATCGATCCACCCTTTCCCGGTTCATTCAGATCAAATAATTCAGCAAGATCCGACGTTCGAAAGAGTCTACGCTGACGTGGATCCTCTAGGACCTTGTTTGATAGTAATAATTTAAAGATCTGTCTGTGATACATTTTCTCCTCGATTGTACCAGCCGTTACGAGTCTATACACAGTGACTCTTTTACTTTGACCAATTCTCCAAGCTCGTTCTCTTGCTTGCGCATCTGTAGCTGGATTCCAATCAGGATCATAAATAATTACCCGATTAGCACCTGTCAAATTTACCCCTAATCCACCGACTCTTGTAGTGAGTACAAATACAAAATAGGAAGGATTCTCATTGAATTTTGTTATCGTCTGTTGTCGTTGCGACATTGGAGTGGTGCCATCCATTCTCAAATAAGAATATCCTTCGTGCTGGACCAATCCTTCCAGTATATGCATCATTTGTCGACTCTGCGTAAATAGAAGAACTCTGTGCCCTTGTTTTTTCCAAATTTTAAGCAAGGAACGTACGACAGCCATTTTACCAGCACGTTTCCAATAACCAAATTTTTCTATAGCCTGTTCCGTTATCTCCTCGTCGTCATCGCTATCCGTTTGATTTCCATAGATATACAGGTCAGGATGATTACAAATTTTTCTAAGGGCAGTCAAGGCTACTAGCAGTCTTGCACGATATCTTCCTGTATCACCGACTCGACTCTTTTCATGCAAAACGTAGGACACGTCTTCAGATCTTAAATGACTTTTATACAGCTTACGCTGTTCATCCGTAAGACTACAGAATAGCACTTGCTCGTTCTTCTCGGGCAGACTAACGTGATGCTTTACATCTGTCTTAGTTCTTCTTAACATATAGGGAGTTATGGCATCCTTCAGTAGAGTTGCTACCTGGAGAGCCGTAGCTTCCTGAAGGGGACTCGCGTTTGTGTAACCCCCACGTGTTATGGGATTTGCAAAATGTTCAAGAAAGGTAGGTAAGGTACCGAGTTTTCCAGGTAATATAAAGTCAAAGAGAGACCACAATTCTTTTAAGGAATTTTGTAACGGACTGCCTGTCAGAAGAAGACGATGTGGTGTTGAGAATTCTTTGACTGCTTTACTCACTTTAGCATGAGGATTTCTTATTTTATGTCCTTCGTCAAGGATCACATAATGCCAGTTTGTATTGACCAGGAGATCCTTGTGTCCGAGGACTCCTGAATAGGAAGTAACAAGCACTCCACCACCTTTAAGGCTATGTACTAAGTAAGAAGGATCACCTTGATAAGTTCCAGATTGGTGTAAAGTCGCAACTCTCAAAGTTGGCCACCAATCATGAAAATGTTTGACCCACTGTTCCAGTAAGGTTGCTGGACAAATTATTAAAGTTGGTCCCAGTCCTCGAAACCTTCCACCATCACTTAGTAATTCGCTACAGTCAAGGCCTGCCAGGAAGGCGATTACCTGTACGGTTTTTCCTAGACCCATCTCATCTCCAAGTAAACCACCTAAATTTCGACCATGTAATTCCCACAACCATTGAACAGAAACTCTTTGATACTTATACAGTCTTTTCCACACGGATGTTGGAACTTTGAATAAATTATCTATAGCATGGAAGGATTCATTTTTTAAACATCCACTACTTTCCACTCTCTGTCTGTACGTATCCTCGTCCCCATCATCCAGAATTCTCTTTATACGTGTCTGTTTGGATTTTGTCGAAGCATCCTTCTTCCTGGATGATGTCTTCCTATTCTCGTCTTCTGAATCTCTATGATCATCGCTTGGAATATATTCGCTTCCGGAATCGTTTGGAGATCCTATCCCATCAAGGGTTCCTGTAACCGCTTCTGCAATTCTTTCACTACCGGTGTTATCTTTGGATCCATCCAGAGTTACGAATAATTCATTATTCTTTACGCTCTCTTTGGAATAACGTTTATCATCTATCCCATTTTCAACACAACCGTCATCACCGGATGGGTCAAGTATTTTTGTTCCCAAAATCTCTCTCTTTCTAGAGACATGTTTTTTCGAAGTGCGTGACTCTGAATTAATACGTTCCAAACGTCGTTTTTTATTAGGTATTACTTCATCTGCCGTTTGGATTGCATTGAACTTTGACTTTGTTGGTTTCTTCGACTGACACTTCTTCTTGGCTAATTCCGCCTGTTGATACAAATACTTCTCAAGATCCAATAGCTGTGTTGTTTTATTGAAGGTCCTTCAAGAATATCAAAAGACAGAACTATAGTCAAACTATTTTAATCGAAAGGAACAAAATTCTGGTTCTATGGAAATATTCAATACCCAGTAGTGTCGCGTTTAGCAGATTCCTTTTCAGCCTGGAACGGTGTAATTTCTCCCAACCTGACCTGCTTTTGTAGCTCACTTTCTCCAGATTTGTTTTCTTTGACATTATCATCATTAGACACGCTCAATTTAGATTTGGTAAGTTCAGTGATATGTTTAGCAGCAGCTTCTAAAACCGTAGCCTCAGGAAGGGCAATAGCCTAATAAGAAAAATAGCAAACATTCTACAAAGAATGAATAACGTCCTGGAATGAATGATTTTTGAAAAATCCAATGAAACTACATAATGTACGACTACAATCTTAATACAAGGTTATATCAAATTTTCAATAGTAAGGCTTTCAGCAGTACATTACGTCTCTCCGTTTCTTAAGTCTTTCTTGACTATTGAAAAAAGCCAAACAAAGCTCTAACCTCAAGTAAATTTTGCTCAACATCAACAGTATTTCCCAGCGTGACAGGCATATCTTTTTCATGGCTTCCAGTACCATTGTTAATCTCCATCACATCAAGTTCAATCCAGAATACAAATATCGAGTAAAAATAACTTTTAAGTTCATTCCTTTATTTCCATGTTGTCTGGAGATTCGGTGTAACCTGACTAGGCACCAGAAATTATCATCAGTCGCAAAACGGCTAGACTCGAATCGACCTGTCAAATAAACCACGAGGATCAGAGACAATTCTGATTGATTCTGATCATCAAATCACAGCGTGCAGGAGACCCAGTGGCGTAGACATAATAAGGTTTATAAAACCAGAGTTTTATCTCTGATAAAACCGTTTAATTTTATCTGTAAACTTTCTTCATGAAATATAATTTCAGATTGGAAAAGATGATGGAGAGAGTGTGGGACAAAAAACTTGGATATCTTTTTGGAAATATTTTTATTGGAAAAAAAAAACTCGCCACGTGTAAGTTTACATATGAGCCAGCTGTATACATAAAATCAAAAGTTAAACATTTATACGAATGTCAGATTAAAAAGTGGCACCGTGGCAAACCCAGAGATAAAGATAAAATTAAATCCAGACCCAAATTGGCGTCACACTGCCGAAATTAAAGATATCTGGCTGACCGACGTGGGAGATGTTAGGAAAACTCTTGGACCAACTAAAGGATGGCCAATCGTTGGAAAAGGTCGGACCTGACGTAGCCTCGAACATTTCAATCCCATCGAAATCTACCAGGAGTATTTTCGTATCGATTATACCTACGGGTCTGGATCGCTCCTCCAGGTCACCTCTGAAGGAGAAGAGTTTATGCAAATCAAAATCTGTACCCGATATGCTTGAAACAGATTTATCCGTTTCCAAGTTAACCTGACTGTCGTCCTCGTGGATGAAACCCCGCATCATCCTTGAAATCTCCTCGGCTCTTGTGATGTTCTTCTGGAGCATGATTACCTTCGTACTTTTCTTAAGCAAATAATTCTCCCTGTCACCACCCGAGCGGCCATTTATATCTTTGATTTGTTCAAAAACAGGAATACCAACGCAGGATAAAAATCCATTCTCTGCGAACTCCTTGGTGTAGTCCGCAGCCCACGTTAGACCTGGAAGCTGTTCGACCAGGAAGATGGAATTTAAACGAGACTCCACTGTGACCCATTGGCGAGAGGATGTTTCGCCATTTTGTCGAGCTATAAGACGGGACCAGCCACGTCCATCCGGTGCCAAACGATTTGCCGCCATTACTCTTGGAGCTGACATTACCTGAACGATCGAAAAAAGTATTTTCAATTCAAAAGGTATCACCAATTTCGGTGATTCAAACTGAGTACCTGAAGACAAAATGCTCACCTGCTTCTTCGGATTTAAATGGGACCACAGACTCTTGTTGTTTACTACCAACGGTGTTCCCGTAACTATTAATTCGCGTTCTTCTCCCTGTACCAGATAATATTCGTCCTGGGAGGATAAAGCACCAGGATAAGATGACATAACGACCGAGCGACCAGTTACAACCTCAGCGTCCTTGTCCGTGGAAACGTGATAACCAAACGTGTATCTCTTCAGGAGTCTCAGCATCCTATTGTATCTACGAATGATAAGAGCAAATTTCCTTCAGATAATTCAGACGAAACCGTAAGCTGAAAGTCCGTATGTTTAATTGATACCCACGTTGCTGATTGCATTTCACATATGAAGCAGCACAAAGAGAATAATAAACAGTTAATTTATACCAGGCAAAATTATTAACTAAAACTCACGGTGCAGCTGTGTTCTGGGCTACGGCGATCAAAGGTTCTAAATGCTCCCTAGGAAGTGACTTCAGGAACGTAATTCCTCTGTAATTATCCTTGAAGTCTGAACCATTGAGTGCACGCTCCAGGTCGGGCAAATCAGAAGCCATAGCAAGCCAAAGGAAGTCCTCCGATTCAATCTCAACCGACTGACGGCTGCGTCGAACCGCGAATTTCCATCCAGCTTCCATGCCATCCAGTTGTGCGTAGAACAGACGTATCTAAGAACAGAGGAGAGAGTAAGTACTGCATTGTTTTAAAAAAAAAAAAATCTATTACTAATTTCTACAAAGAATAATTATCCACCATATGCCAGTACGGATCCTTATCAGCTAGGACTTCAGCACGTTCTCTAACAGCCGCATTGTTCTCACGAAGAAAGTTTCGCATTTTACGACAAATGGCAGCTCTCGGTGCACAAGCTGCACGCATTGTATTACGCCAGTGATGATGTATGAGCTGCCAGGTTAAACTACCTTCCACGAGTCCAGCCGCATAAGCCTGTACCATATCCGGATATTCCTCAGAAGTCTGAATCTCAATGATGGACCATCTAAAAAGAAAAAAATCTTCATAATCTCTCAAGTCGTACATCAATAATACAGGTAAGACGTACCCTGTCTCGTAGATACCAGTCTTGTAATAAGCACGTGCTGCTCCAAGTGGTATAGCTGTAAGATCATTGCCTTGTCCCCAAAAGTCAACACGATAACCACCATTACGTTTCCACGTTACAGTCGCCGAGTAAGTCCCATCATTTTCCACACTGTGCAAAGAGATAAAAAGATCATCAGGAACGTCAAGTGGAATCTTTATGAGGAATCGGTACCAGCCTGTATCATTACAGTTATGCCAACGTCAAACATCTAAATACAATATTGATTTAAGGTATTACTAACGATTTACGGTTGAGCAAGATCTCAAGTAAATGTTTATTGAGGCCGAACTCTACTTTGCTCTCACTTTGGCAAAGGATAAGGAAGATTATTATTAGTGTACACCGTGTATATACGTACTGGCCAAACTCCCCGAGGATGATGGCCCCGATGCCCAGCATCGCTACGGCGACGAGTATGTAGGTGGAGATGCGGGTTTGCAGCCACGAGGCCCCTACTACTTTCAGCATGGCTCATCGGTAAGCTAAACACCTTGGTTGGAAAGGAAAAAAAAGAAAAGACACACTCGCGTTCTCAACCCATCGATTACAAACTATTACGCCCAGCTGCGGCTTCTTCTTTTTCGAAGTTGCCTCTCGATCTACGCTCTTGGCGTCTCTTTTATGCTCTCTGCAACATAAAACAATGGCATTGTTATTCAATTTTAAACAAGCTTCACGGTACACGGGAACTTTGATTTTTTACCTTATGCTAATCTTATGTTTATATTTTATATTTTATGTCGTAAGCTTATGCAATAAGTGCAATAATGTGCAATAGTTTGTGCAATAATATGATATAGTTTATGCAATATGCAATACTTATTGATACATTTTCGGGGCTTTCGGAATTAAACGTAAATGTTTTATTCCGGTGAGGACACGACTGCATATATGTATTATCAGGAACATGGTTTATCCTTATCATGTCTTTAAGTAAATTGACGGGTCACAGGTGGCAGTGGAATCTATGTATGTTAATATAATTGATTGCGACAGACGTACATAAGATTTGATAAACTTTTGGAATGTTCACGTTGGTATCTCGTGATGCGAATTAGTTTGAGATCGACAGTGAGTATATTGAAGTTTTGAAAAATAGTATCAGTCTTCGGAATGATTGACAATTAATTAGTCATACGGTTTAAGTAGTCAGTTTAATAGGAGCTGTTGATAAATCAATTGCGCAACTTGGCATTTTTCTAAAACACGTGTTCTTTTTTTTTTTTCAATAAATGACACATGACAGACAATTCTACTGGGAACTAGACTGGAAATATATTGATAAGCTTATTGTTATAGATAAATTTGGTATGATTGCAACGCTAAAATTTTCAAGGTTAATAATGATAAGCGTTTAAGAACTGTCTTTTAGGAGTGAGGAGTTAATCAGGCTGTTATCAGTTTAATTTAAAAATTATACACGTTTTTTGCGATAGTTCGAACTCGCGGGTTGATAGGTCAGAGCGATGGGGTGATTTATTAAAAAAATGGTTACGCTGACTTTCAAAAATTTAACGAGAAAATTTAAAAAAAAACTCAAGTCACTGTTGCTTGCGCAATATTTCGCGTGAAATGAATCTCAAATTTGGAATGGGCTCTATTTAACCGACGTCCCTCGACGTCGATTCGACGAACACGTGTTTACAGAGTATAATAGGATCCTACGTAAAGGTACAACTTATAGCCAAGTAATTGACAAAGTCTAGCAGAGTCAGAACGAAAATAATCAAAGTTCATAACTATAGTTTGTGCATTGAAAAAAAAAGTTTTTTTAAATAATATAAAAGCGGCAGATTTGAATTTGATAAAAATTTCGATTTAGGTTACCAGTGTAAGAATAATGAAATAAAATAAAAAATAATGTATAGCGATATAAGAATAGTTAAGTTTTTATGTAATTTATTAAGGGCACTTTATAGCATACTAAATTATCATAGTATCGATCGAGTAAATGGATCTTTCATGTATGTATAATGTACGCACTTGGTTCTGAAGTAGATGCTAGAAAAATGCGAATTATCGATTACACCAGGAATCTATTGGCATGCATTGGAAAGTGCGTAGACAAGATATCGCCATTGCTTGATTTATGTTTGCATGTAAATCTCGTTACAGGTCGTTCCACATAATGTAGACACACATAGTCCGAGGCACAAGCACGCGCGGATACTGGCTTTAAAATAGCATATTTCAATGCTAAGTGGGAGAAGTGGCAAGTCGACAGAAGCAATGGCGACCCTCTGTTTGCTGACGTACACCGCGACTGATGAGAACGGATCTAGCTGTTAAAAAGATCTATAGCTTATTAAATATCAATGATCGAGAAAGATTTCGAATCAGGAAACATAGATAGTGATGGTAGGTATTAGATAAAAAAAAAAAGCCAGTTAAAACCACGATTAAAGATCCCAAGTGCTCCAAGATACCGGAAGTGAGAGACACACGTGCCCTTTTCAAATCCCGCGCAATCTGTGTTGCCTTGACAGTTTTGAAAAATTGAAAAATTTTTTGTAGTCATAATTTTGTCTATTCGTGGAAACAAAGAGGCAAGAGCTATTATTGGTTTATTAATGAAAGTGACAGGTCTCGAGTGATCCAATAGCTGTATAAGAATCCGTTCAATTATTTAGAATGACTGGTAGAAGCCAGTTGTAATTTTAATATCTATTTAATTTGATATTTACCTCAATTAATATTCTCACTTGCGTGTCCCACACAGAAAGAGGATTTAGGATGCACATAGAGATCACATTCCTTATGGACAGTGGTCGTATCGTCACGACGGCTATGGACCAGTTGCTCCGACGCTGAAGTCCAAGCGTTCTCTTTCGCTTCTCAATTGCCACTGAGCTGCACTGAGCTGGCGATGCCGACGACGGCCGCCGCCTGCTCCGCACGGTCCCAACTTGGCTAACGTAAGTTGGGCCCCCGGTATTCCCGAGTCTCTCTCTCTCTCTTTCTCAGAGAGAGAGCGAGAGAGAGAGAGAGAGAGAGAGAGAGAGAGAGAGAGAGAGAGAGAGAGAGAGAGAGAGAGAGAGA
>JARQSW010000627.1:0-97615 GCA_030142375.1 Calameuta pallipes | reverse complement strand
AGAGAGAGAGAGAGAGAGAGAGAGAGAGAGAGAGAGAGAGAGAGAGAGAGAGAGAGAGAGAGAGAGAGAGAGAGTCTACTCTGGGTTCCGACATTTCTGCTCGACATCGGGACACTCCTTGCTTCGCCTCCTCCTAGCTGCTCGTAGCCTTCACGGAATCCGAGGCTACCTCGGTTTCCCACCGTTGACGCCATTGCGTCCGTTCTTTGTGATTTGCTCGACTGTCTGGCTCAGTCTGGCTGAGTAGACCGGCGGCTGCCTGGACAAATGGCTGCTTGGCATATTTTATATTCACCATCTTCACTTTCCATTGGGTACCTTAGACTCGGGAATTATTACCTGAGTCAAATTTCTAATGAGTCCTAAAAATTTGTAAATTTCCATTAGAATTCATAATCTAGCTTTTGAGTTTTTATTTTGAAATTTTCTTCTTCCTCTTTTACTTATACTGGTTAAGATATCGTGCTTGTCGCAATTATAGGCTGTTACGTCGTGTCGCTAGATAATGAGATTTTACTATAGTTTTTATCATTCAATCAGAGCACTCTCGCTTGTTTACTTTAATACTATTAAAGTCTAGCTACGCCATCTCATAAATGATTATTATTAGCGTCGTATATAATTTGAATGCGTATTTGTATTTATTCATCATTCGGCGTCTCAGCGAGAGATTCTAGATCTCAATCCGAGTCTGAAGTTGGAGTTAAGAGATGATTAGAGTTATCAATTAGAGCCAATCAAAGATCATTACGTGACAGCGTGCTTCGAATAACGTGAGCATCGTTCGTTGAGCTTTCTAGAAGGAATAAATTTATAATATCCATAATGCACAAACAAATGTTAAAAGACAATTTTTTTTTTGAAACCTGCTGAAGCGTCGACAGCCATAAATTTTCCAAATTCTATTAAACCACAATTTTTCCTTTACACTAGATATACTTAGGATACCTGAACAATTTACAACACAATCTTTATTGCCATTGAAATCCTTTTGAATGACTTTTAAATATTCATATTCATCAGGCTTAGCCATGCAATTAATTAAAGGATGACAGGATGACCTGGTCCAGCTTCAATGATCCCATCCAGTGGTCTCTTTTTCCTTTTTCATCCAGAAGGCAGCTTAACTGGACGTTCCTTATAGATTATGCAACCGTTAAAGAAAAGACGTACGCCTTAGCAGCATGTCTGCAAAGGAATAAAAGTGCAGGAAAAATATGAAGGGATTATAAAAGCTAACAAGGGTCTTTTCTACCTGACCGATTGAATTGACGCTGCGGCGACCCTTAGAACTCTGGAACATAATTGCGAGAAAGGGTCAGGAAACGATTTCAAAGCTTCCTATGGAATTAATAGAGACAAAGGTATTTTCACGTGGGTTCCCATTGCAGAACGAATGAGACTGCACAATAAAGAAATAACGGAGTTAATGAGAATCCTCGGAATTTCATGATTGGCATTTTTGAACGGGCACGTGCTGTATGGTCGTGTCGAAGAATGCAATAATCTTGATAAAGGAATTCAGCGTCACCCGTGGAAATATTCCTGGCAAATACCATAATTATATATATTTTTCTAGAATCGATACTGCCTGACAGATTAGACTTGATTTATCATTAAAAATCATCATTACTAGATCCCCTGCTCTAATGAGTACCTAATGGGACATATAATTAGTACAATTGAGTATACTATTCCAGTATCTTAATTTTCTTCTAATTAAAATATTTCCAACTAATCATATAATTATGCCTAAATGAATTATTTGTGGATTGATTCAAAATTCCTGTTTTTTTTTTAAATATATAATTATTTTATAATATCAACTATGCCAAAGGGTTCGACCTGATTGCAGTAGCTTGCAGTGAAAGATCCTGAGGCGCAAATCATCACGGCGCAAGGACTTGCGCGTGAAGAGCAAAGCCCGCGGGAAATTCTTCAGCGCAAAATTATCTTCGGAGCTCAGAAGCTCAGTTCTAGTCGAACGGTGAAAAGAGAAGTCGAAGAGCTCAGCCAGGATCAGGATTTAAAGAAAGTTTGAAGAATGAAGTACATCTTGGTATTGATACTTGCAAAGGCCATTCTTGGTCTTTCCGATCATATTTCCAGTCAAAGTAATAAAGCTTATGAAAAAAATGGAGTACACTCTGTACCACTTGGTTCTGAATCCACATTCTATTGGAGGTGCTGAGTATATTTTGAAAATCGTATATTCGCTGGTGTCTTCAGCTTTTAAAAAGTCTTATATCTCATCCTCCCAGGGTTGACTATACCAGCGAGTCTGTAACTATCGAAGTTCACTTTGTTGCTGAAGAAAGTTCTTGGTTTGCTGTAGGATTTTCAAACTATGGAGAATTCAAACCTGCAGACTATTGTGTCCTGTGGATAGACTGGCATCGCCATATGAAATTACAAGTAATATATAAAATTTTAATATCTCTTGTTGATATCAATTTAAACAATGGGATGATTCCAGGACGCCTGGGCTGATGAAGATGGAAAATTAAACCTGGACGAGCAACAGGACTGTGAGAGCTTTGACTGGAAGCAGCGTGAAAATATCACCAAGTTCACTTTCTCTCGTAAATTTGATACCTGCGACAATCACGATTACATAATAGAGGTCTGTTTTTAATGATAACAATGGAGGATGGCAAATTCGACTTTGTCATTTTTTTATCTCAGAGGGGAACAACTCACATAGTATGGCTGAAGGGTCAGGGTCCCTTGTCATCCTTGGCAGGTCTTCGAGTATCCGACGCCAAGAGTTCCGGAATGTCAAGAACGGAATTACTGAGAACGTCACATCCGGTTCCAGAATGGCCTTCCGACGCTTGGGAATTGGAATTGCTGGTGAACAGAATAAAAGTACCAAATAGAGAAACAACGTACTGGTGTCGTGTGCACAAACTGCCGGATTCGTTGAAGGAAAAGTCTGTAAATTCTAAAGTTACGATTTAATATGTGACATATGTACCAGTGACATGCTGATCGTTAATTATAATTGCAGACATCATATTCTTCAGTTTGGACCAGCCATACAAAGAGGTAACGAACACCTGGTGCATCATATGGAAATTTTTCATTGTATTGGACCAGCCAATATTCAGGTTCCTCATTACAATGGTCCTTGTGACGCTGCTGATCGTCCACAGGGAACTCAGGTAGGTTAAATTAGATAGAATCTTTTTAATCAAAATATATTTACCTGTCCCTCTTTGCTATAGATTTGCAAAAAAGTTCTTGCTGCCTGGGCTATGGGTGCCGATGCCTTCGTTTATCCGAAAGAGACTGGTTTACCTATTGGAGGAAATAATTTTAATCGTTACGTCATGCTGGAAGTGCATTACAATAACCCAGAATTACAAGACGGTAATATAGACTCTTCTGGAATTCGTTTCGTTCTTACCAAGAGCCTGAGGCGCTACGATGCCGGAGTAATAGAGCTGGGATTGGAATACACCGATAAAATGGCGATACCGCCCAATCAGGTAAAGAAGAAGGCTTGATAAATGATAAACGGATATAAGCGTGTATTAAATCCATTAAATATATTTCTCATTAATTTAGGAATCCTTCGCGCTATCCGGTCACTGCATTTCCGAGTGTACGGGAGTAGGATTACCGCAAAGTGGAATTCATATTTTTGGTTCTCAACTGCACACTCATCTAACCGGAAAGAGAGTAGTGACACGTCACATCCGGGAGGGCAAAGAATTGCCTTTATTGAATTACGACAATCATTACTCGACTCATTTTCAAGAAATCCGACTTTTACCAAAACACGTCACTGTTTTACCGGTAAGTACAGAACTTAACGAATTTTCGACTCGTCACGTTTTCCTTATCTTATCGATGTCGTTAGGGCGACGCTCTGATAACTACATGTACCTACGACACTAAAAACAGGAAAAACGTAACACTTGGCGGTTTTGCCATTTCCGACGAGATGTGCGTCAACTATATTCATTATTATCCCAACACGCGATTAGAGGTCTGTTTGTTTGGTTTCCATCGTTCGCAATTTCCTTTTGCGAATTATAAATTTCATGCTTGTACATCAGGTCTGTAAAAGTGCGATAAGCGACGACGCTCTGCGTACGTATTTCCGGTACATGAGAGACTGGGAAAATCAGGCAACGAGTAAAGAAGCTGTATCTGCCAATTACAAAGCAATAGAATGGACCAAAGTGCGAGTGGCTGCGTTGCACGATCTTTACGAGGCAGCGCCATTAGGTAAAACAACAAAGAAAGGTTAAGTATTATTTAATCGTTTAAAAATCCATTTTTCCCTTTCAGGAATGCAGTGCAACGCATCCGATGGTTCGCGATTACCTGGTCTCTGGGAAAACGTCGCAGCATCTCCAGTGTCCCTCCCATTGTCACCACCTGCCAGGGACTGTACCGATTTAACAAAAAATGCCCTAGAATCGCAATAATATTCGCGACTGTATTTCAAGGTAGGTAAAATTCGCGCTACGTGTTTCTTTGGCGTCTTGAATTTAGCACTGACGCTGAATATTGTCTGATGGAACTTGACAAGCGCGCTGCTTCTCTGAACAAACATGAAAATGGCCTCCAGCAGTTTCTTTGGTTACTTTACTGCGAAACCACGGCCGCCCTTAGGCGGAAAAAGTAATTTGAATTAAAACCCTAGAGCAAGGCTGTAACTTTTCGAAAGCTTTTTTCCGTGGGCGAAAAATAAAGCCAAAATACAAATAAAGTTTTAAAAGTGGAGCCTCTCGTGCGACACACGTATTTACGCATGAATATAAACATATTTGCACGTGTCTCATTTCTGCTAAATAAGATTCCGGTATGTGTAAATAAAATATATCGCGAAACGTATACAGAAGTTTATAAACTTTTTCTTTTTATTTCCATATTTCAAAAATCTCCAGTTTTTTTTTTGGCAGTACACCGTCTCGCTGCGTATAAAGCTAGCTCGATTGCGTTCAGTAAAAAATAACTTGGTCTTCTTTATTGATCTATGACGCTGCTAATGGATAAATGATGACTGATGATAAAAATGGATGCGTCGAGATTATTAATTTTGACGATTATCGTTTTAAAGATAATCGTCATTCTTTTTTTTTTTTGCGAATTTTCATTCTGTCTCCATCTCTACTTTACATTATGTCGTATTATGAATGTACAAATATTCGTTCGTATATCTAATGTGATATAAAAATTAAAAATATTCAATATATACGATATAATACACATGGGCGGGTTACAAAAAATTTATGCACTTAGAAATAGTTGCCTTCTGCTTGCTTTGCAAAAAATGGTCACTCGTTTTCAAATTATAATACGGCTTTTTTTATAAGTATATAATAATACCAGTCTCCATTTTAAATTTATTATAAACCAGGTGATCCGGAACTTGAAGTCGCAACGTTTCTCCTTAATTAAACGTCCGGGTCGTTAATAAACACTGATAAGTTTCCAACTGCTTTGAAATATAAAGATTTATGCAAAGACGCAAGATAGTCATTGGAATTAAGACAACTGTTTAAAGAATAATTTATATAACATATATAAATCGTCACGCACAGCTGGTACAAAACTTTCCTAAGTACGTACAAGTACAAAGGTAATTATGGATCCTATAGGCCACGTATTGGAATTAGAAAAAGGACAGTCAAAAAAAAATGCATCGATTCTCGCAAGAACTTCGCGCGTAAGAAACGTCCTTCAGGACAATTGAGTATATCGTTACTTGATTGATAGATTGTCTTCCTATTCGCGTTTAAAAAAAATTTTCTTAACGTCTTCCACATGGACCTGAGACCAGCACTAGGACCTGGCATAGGACGACGACCAAAAAACATGAATGTCATCAATTTTGAGGTTAACCGTTAAAATACCACGACACTCGCAAAATAGTCTTTTGCGTATAAAGCTGTTTCTTTTGTTCGTCACGGAATAATACTTCTCTCTCTCTCTCCTGTTTCCTCCATTTTAAATCAGTTTCGCAATATATTATGCTATGAGATTAATAAAATAGCTTATCGTAAAATCGGTAATTCTCTCTCCTCGTCTGCTGCCTTCTCATCGTTTGCTTTTCGCCTTCCACTCGTTCCTCCATTACGGTATATTATTGGCGATAGGTTTAAAGAAAAAAAGAAATATAACAATGACGAAAAGGAATATAAAATATGAAATAGAAAAAACCATGGTTCGATGCGATACCGATAAGCGAGGTCAAATAGGAAATCGCTAATGGTCGTTGATCGACGAAACGCTTTCGACTAGAGCGATTGATTATTCTGCTGCAGATGCATTTGTAGGAAGCAATACAATATACCAGCCTGCGCCATTACGTCCACAGTGCCAGCAGCCAGAGGATCGCGACTCTTCGCGTCCGATCGAGAATTTGTGCCAGGTCGGAGAAGAGTCGGTCCGAATACGGTGGCTAGATTATGCAAGGACATTTTGTTTTGTCCTTCGTGCTTGTTCACGCGGATTAGATGCGACAAGAGGAAGTCGATTACTGCTTTGTTCACTAGGGGTAAACTCTCGTACACACGACGCAGAGCGACGCCTCTGGATAATTCGCCGGTTTGATAAGCCTCCAGGAAGGCAGGATACAGGGCGTCTGTGAACAGAGCTTCAGGCATCTCACGGAGATACAACTTGAGTACACCCGTCACGGAATGAACGTCGACCTGGAATTTTGATCGATAAGAAAACCATGAAATTAGTACGAAGAAGCTTATAAAATTGGGATTGTGACTTTGACGATCCTAACCTCTTTGAGTAATTGTTCAGCTTCGTACGAATTGCTCTCGAAGGATTTACGTAATTTGGCCAGGTCGGATGCTGAGCCTGAAACACGGTAGAGACCCACTTCGCCGACACCTCGCCTTTCCACTTCACGAACACAGGCAGTTATTATGAACGGTACGTCACGCTTTTCCCGTCTATCGCAAAGATTACAGGTGATAAGTTGATAACTGCTATCATAATTACTCTTCGGATTGACTGAAGACCCGAACTCGAATCTTACTTGCAAACTTGCTGAATTTTTGCTCCGAAGAGTCCTTGAGGCTTGGCGGAAGGGACTCTTCTCAGTGTGACTTCACTGGGTACGAATCTCAAGGCCACGTCCAGGGACGCTGGTCCCAGGTTCAAAGCTCTTTCAACCTGATCCGATTGAAGCCAGGATCGACTTAGTCGCTGGGTACATTTACCTCGAAGAACAGGACGCGGTCCACCTTCTTCGTACAGAAGGATTCTGACGTTCTGACTCCCCTCTAATTCCACGACAAATGTCTCTCCTGTAATAAAATTGTATTAATCGATCCCACTTCTACTTCTCTCAACGGTGAACTATAAGATCCTTACCCCAGGTCGGGACTTGACCTCTAGCAACGCGACTCTTGGCCCGTTTAAAGTAATGTCCGTAACTATCAACCTCAACGATGATGTACAGATCACCAGGTCTGTCTAAACCCGGTGGCGTTAGTCCCAACAGTGTCAGATGCAGATCACCCAGAAGAAGACTTTCGTCGCGTCCTGATCTTAACAGATAGCTCCCCATGTCAGTCTGTAAATATGTACGGCAAGCAGTGACCCAGGCCTGCAGCTCGTACATTGACAGCGGTAACGGACCTGGTGGTTGGCCACCCTGGTAGAATGAAAAAAAAAAGAAGAGAATATTTGTACTTTGTTATTGTTAAATTGACTATGCCAAACTGGACTACGTACCTGCTGCAGAGCCTCAACAGCCTCAACCCATTGTGAACGTTCGAATTCACTGGATAGGAAAAACGTATAGGAATTCTGTACGCGGTGCTGACTCTTATGAGCGACGCGTAAGACTAAATTCGGCGATGCTAATACCAGCTGAGCTTCCAATTCTGCTAATTTTTTTCTATTCTTTTCAGAACCCCTCCCACCGAGTCTGATGCGCTTCTCGTCGTTACGTTCCTCCCAGAGGATTTGATCTCTCACGGTACATGCTTGAGACCTAATATTATATTAATAATAAAAATGACTAATTGGCTAATACGAAATGTTAGGATATAATTTAAAAATTACTCTACCTTAATGCTACTACATTGGCAGGACTAGCTTCTCTTGGTTCCACACCATCTTCGGAGACCGCAGCCTCCGCCACAGGAACATACCACTTAAGTTCAAAAGTAAATTTATCCCTACCGGAAGCCTTGTACTTTGCGCAGGCGATAACATCGTTAAATAGAAAAAGATGTCTTAACTTTCTGTGGCCGTCAGAGAGTTCGACCACGAAGGAATTTTTTACCAGTCTTCGTTGTGCTCGATCGTGACTCTGTATGAAAAGAATAAAAAATCCTCAATCGATCGAAGTTATCAGTGAATTTCTGTGACGATTTAAAGTTTTGCTGAACATACTGGGAACATGGATTTCGTTTGAATGATATTGAATTCGTCCAGGAAATTCCTGGTCATTGCCAGAGCGTCTGAAAGAGGTGCATGGTCAGCATGATTCGACGGTGTATGCTTAAGAAGATCCTGAAATCATTGGGAAATCATATACGTCAGTAAATTGCTGTGAAATCAATAAACAGGTTATACGGAAACAGGATATATTTACATGTAGAACTAAAGCATTCTTCTGGACACGTGCTACTGGTTTATGTAGTAAGTCCTCCAGAGAAAGTCCTGGTCCCTTAGGGAAACCCCTGAGTCGAATGTCTCTTGTAATTTCTCCAAATTGAGTGGAATGTGCGGAGCACCGACGTACAGTATCGGTAGCACGAGCATAGTTGTGTAAAAATGCTCCATAGAGTCCGATGTTACTAGCCATCACCTGTTGATTCATTTTATGGAAAAGTAGAAGAAATCAAATATAACGGTATAAAGGTGTAACTAACCTTAAATTGTTCACCGATGGTTGTTCTGCTGTCCCACTTTTCTGTTTTCTTTCGCAGACCATCAAGGAAGTTCTGATGAAGAGCATGAAGTTCAGGAATCTTGTAGAACATGGTACCAAATTCTTCTTCGGATATAACAGGCTGCGATGTAGTTAAGGTTGCCCTGATTGCTTTCATGTACTGTAGAGATAAAATGTGAATACATATTAATCGAATAGGTAATTAATGTTGAGCAATAATGTGAAAGTTTACCTGAAGCATTACGGTGAGACATTCCACATATACAGCTTCGCTGTCTACTACGGAGTTGATGATACACTTTACCATTGATGTTCTGTCATCTTCTCGTTCCTTGCTTTTATCCTGTCTGCGTGGTGTTGTTGGGGTTGGAGACTCTAAACTTCCTTCGCTTAGACTGAGTGGTTCTGCATCGCTGCTGCCAGTTTCGTTATCAGTGCTCAGGGCACGTAAAAGTATTGGGGGCGCTGTACTGGCTCCTTCTTCATCCTCGCTATCCACTGCTGCTCTGTGTCTGAGAAGTAGTAGATTTGTAAATTGAAGTTGCGTAAGGAAAATCGAGGTGTGATAAGAGAACTCGACTCATTGGATAGAAATAATCACTTACTGTATAAAGTAGTCAATATTGACATAGTTGCTTTGATTACCAGGGGAATCAGGGAGTGAAGGTGGCCTGCGTAATGGTACTTTACCACTATTGTTATTCCCAACTGGAGGTACACGAGCATCGATGTATACATATTCTCCAGTTTGGTCTAATGCTACAGAATCGTAATACGGTTCCTCTTCAGAAGCCTCTGCATCACCATCTTCGCCATCCTCATTTACAGCTTTTTCAACATCTAATTGTAATTTAATTTTTCTTAGGTATTCAGGTTTTTAAATAAATATTGCAATGTCTAAATGAACTGTGATTGACATATTTACCCTTTTCATCCTCTTCTTTAACAGACTCTTCGCCTTTCTCCTTTTTGGAACTGCCAGTCACTTGTATTACTGTGACATAGTTACTGGGCACATCTGGATTGCTGTTTCTCCTAAGTACAGGTACTTTATCAGGACTCCCAGGAATCTCGCTCTTGGGTCTCCTACTCGAGGTAAGAGTGGAACTTAATTCAGACACACATTTGTCTTGTAGCTTACTAATATCCTCTCTGGCAGGAAGTGGCGGTGCTGAAGGTTCTATAATCTGCTGATTAACAGGATTTGTAGAATCTGGTAGATTATTATCATCTCCTTGATTATCGCTCTTAGTCCGTGGGTCAGTTATTGGAGTCTTAACTTCTGCATCGTCATTATTAGAAGAAGCATTGGCCAATTGTCTATGTCTTTCGACATCAGCCAACAACCTTTGTAAATACTCCACATAAAATTCTTCCTTCTCCAATTCTTCCTTCAACGCAGCAACCTATTGCACAGTAAAACCTTCGATAGAACATCTCTCCAAAAACTGACCTACCATCTACTTCCATACTGCTCCAAATCTTAATACATAAATTTCATCCTAAACTAGATTGATACCTTCTGCTTATGTTTCACTAGGTTCGCCCTGACATCCTCCTCCCAGGCTGCTGGCAGGGCGCTGTCCGGGAATCTTTGCACCCAGACACGCTGGAAGTCCCCGAAAACGCTCATCACTCCGCCAAGAAACTCTCGGCTTGTTCCCTTTTTCGACGAAGAGGATCTACCGTCACTTCAAGCTACTCCTAAGCACATTGCACCTCAGGAGGAGAATTGTTTTCAATAATCAGTAACAGTCACGATATATCTTGCCAACTTTATTACGGCCAGAGTAGCCCTAATTTTCCCGGCTGGCTCAAAAAATCCTACCAAGAGGCGTTCGTCCGTATCGGACCCTATCGTAGACAGCCGTCGCGTACGATGTACGCCCACTAGCTCTTTGAGTGCCGCACAATGCTTATTCCGATAAGCAGAAAAACCGAACTGCAATAAAACTCAACGGGACGAGTGTCGTACGGCCGCTGTCATCTTGCCGACATCTCCTGCATAGATGTCACGTTCCAATGCCTGTCCTGTGTTCTTGCGTCATTTGACGCCTCCCCCCCCCATAATTCCTTCCAGCTAACTTCGAAAGCTCCGAGCTATTTGTTTATGAATCGCTTCATATAATTGATATAGTTGACAAATTCAAGGGTTTCAATTGAAATTTCAATAAAAATTATTCTATGGGCAAGAGACTCGAGTTTCATGCTAAAATTATTTACAGTTAACTTAACAGGATTTGAGTCACTGATATGAGCAATTAGTACAGATCCTCATCGATATTTGAGAGGCTTTGTAGATCCTTTTTTCCTGAAGAAATTCCAGAACAATGAACAATGCTAACGAAGTATTAAGAATTTTCGAAATTAAGGAAATTTATACATTTTGTTTGTGAGAAACTAAGTCCGTTAGTATAAATGTATGTATTCCTGGAATATATGGATGGCAGTACATACTTTTGAATGGTACTGTGAGAGTGTATATGTTCGTCGATCGGACGAGCATAGCAAATTTATGGTTATGTTCGTTCCTTTTTAATTAAGATTTCATGAAGATATCGATGTGCTACGGAAAATATGGGTTCCGAAATTGGGGAGTTAGAGAATCCAATTATATTGGAATTATCGAAACACCTGAAAACCGACTCCAAAAGTGGAATTCTTTCGTGCTTAGAACGTATCAAGGACGATCCCAAGTGTTCAAAACAGTTCTTTAAGGACGGGGGTCTGGGCCTCTTGATAAAGTTATTTTCCTACCAGAAGTTCAAGATACTCAATTTAGTACTGAGTATTCTAGCTAATGCATGTTTAGTTTCACATATAAGACAAGAGGTGGGTATTTTGTAACAGATTTCTGGTATTCTAAGTCTGCCATTAATATTGTATAATTTCATGTTTTATTATTCAGGTTCGAGGGACAAAAATAGCTGTACACGCAGTATCTATACTTAAGAATGTTAAACTTGGTAACGTATTGAGATGCCGTGCCTGCAGACTGATTGGAAATTTATCTGAATGCAGCTGTCATGCAACAACTTTATGCGAAGCTGGTGTTGTTAAAGTTCTTTCGAACATATTGAAATCATCATCTAATATTCCACTTAGTCTGATGGCGATCAGAGCAGTAAGGTAATGTTATTCCACTGAGATCTTTAGTAATTGCCATTGCGTAGCAGGTTCATTGACCATAATCAAAAATCTCATACAGGAACATTTGGATCTCGCTTGAGAGTAGTCAAGAAGAGATCTTAGAATCAGGTGCCATAAGACACATCACTGCCACATTCGTTCAAGCTGTCGACGAGTCGATACAAAACAGTTCGAAGCACAGAGAATTGGTAGAAGTATGTCTAAAAGCAATGTGTGCATTATTAGGAGGCCTAGATCCGCGTTCTGGCGATCAAATGCGTGGAGAAAACGATGCCCAGGGTTACAGATACATTATCGACTGTTGCATGGAAAAAAATAAAAAGGCCATCAAGTGCCTGCATAGTCTTTGTCAAATAGCAGAATGTCGTCCTATCCTAGGTAGCTTGGGAGCAGTAGAATGCGTAATAGATCTAACAATGAAAAATTCACCATCGTGGGAAGTTCTGGTGAGCTTGTGTCTATTCTCCAGAGAAGCTGTGAATCGTGCGAAAATTCGTTCTGGTTCAGGGCTCGACTTGATGTTAGCACTTCTCAAGAAAGATGATTGCGAAAAGTATCACCCGATGCTGTTGCATGCTCTTGCTCAATTTGTCTACGATGACCAGAGTATTTTGATAATGGTGAAAAATGGACTGTTGGATGTACTAGTCACAAAACTGAAGCAAATGATTTTAGAAATACCCAAAGAATCGGAGGAAAGAATAGCATCCAAGAAACGCTCTGGAGACACATCCGCAGGTAGAGCAGAATTAAAGTACAACAGAACAAGTTATGGCAGGTATGTCACCGTTCCATGATCACAAGATAATTACTCATCTTTTTTATTCTCACTGCGTACAATCTTATTTTTAGATTCAGTTTGGATTATCATCGAGATGATTGGAGTCCTGGCAGTGCTACTAGCATTTGTTCTTCACCCCCAAGTACTCCGCCATTACCTTTCTACGATAACGAGGTGGATGACAATGCAGAGGACAATTACAGTCCCGTCTGTAGTGACAATGAATGGGCAGATAACGAAGAAGGTAAAAAGTATTTACTTTTAGTGTACAAATAAAGTTTAATAAAATTTAATTGAAATATACAGAGCCACAGGAGGAAGTGGAATCTTTAAAAAGTTCATCGTCATTGATCGCGGACATGGAAGAAACACAGGAGACGGGAAAGGGTCTAAAGGTCATTGCAAACGAACACGTTAATGCCTGGACATTAACATTACTGAGTAGATTGAGTCATCATGACGAACCAATAGAAAAATTGGGTGATCCATCCACGATAGAACCACTGGCAGCTTATATAAGGATGGCAAAGAGTCCACGAGCCTCAAGAATCCTCACCAGAATCGTAAGGTATGACTGGGACCACAAGTTACAAGCTATGCTATTGTAAAATGAAAGTAAAATTGTAATTGGTTAAATAATAATTTTTCTTTCAGAAATAGAGCGTATCTAATACCTCTCTTGAAGCAGGGCTTCGTTTTCGAAGCTCAAACGCTCTACGGTTCGGAACAATATACGAGACAACTTTGTGCCTTGGCGGAAACTGGTGGCGCCCTCGGAGAATTCGCGTCGATTTTGGTACGAGGTCAAGAGTCACATCGATTCATGGTTGCCGTCTCGATTCCGTTTCTGATAAAGTCAAGGGACGGCTTGCGAAATCTTCTTAACAATCATGGAGGTCTATCATTGATATTTCGTGTCCTGGCTGACCGGGAACATTCCTTGCACGAGAACGCCATCTGCTCTATATCCTGTCTAGCCAATTCGTTGGAGATACGACCGGACAGCGTCGACAGGAGTCAATGGACTTCCGACCTAGTTAGTTCAACTGGTATAAGTTGCTTGGAGTCACCTGACGGACGTCTTCTAAAACCTTCGACAGTCACCTTCGAACTCGACGACGGAAGTACCGTCGATGCCTGCAGGAACTTCCTCTGTAAGAAGTCTGACTTCTTCTCGGCTATGCTCCAGGGTAGCTTTTCGGAATCTGGCAAGAAGAGGGTCAAGCTGAAGAACACGTCGAAGGACGGATTGGACACGTTACTCCTTGCGGCTAGGGGTGAACTTTTTGATAACAGGACAATCGAGTCGCTTCTCGATGCCGTTTTACTAGCTGATAAGTTCCTCATGTTCGACGTGTCGAAAACCCTGACGGAGTTCTCCGTTAGCAGATTAAATTTTGAGAATTTCAGTCGCGCCTGGAACTGGGCCAGGAACAACGAGTGCTACGAGTTGAAAAGTTGCTGCGTCAAGATTTTTCTCACTGCTAAAATTTCAAGGGCCGAGAGGGTCCAAGCATTTTCGGATTTCACAAGGAGCGACGGTTTCACGGAATTTCTTGGTGAAATCAAGGATATCGTCGGTGGGGTACTTTGTCAACGTTGACCTCTGCTCCTAAAATACTTATACGCTTTCGATATTATCTTTAAAGTTTCAATTTAATTGTACATAATACGTAGGTTATTGTCTCTCGGATAATCCTTCTTGATTGCATAATAGCACTGTAAATGGATAAGATTTCCAATTGAATAATTTAATCGAGTCGAGGACGAAATCGATAGTATTTGAAATTTTAATGACGAGCACCCGCCATGTAGAATTGATACCCGTGAATATACGTAAATAGATCGTGACGATCCTTATCTCCTTTCACGGCCAACTTCTCTTTGTAAGGGACAACTGGATTGGCTCCGAAGGCACAGGAACGAGATGCAAGATCATCTTGACACTGTCCTTGTTCGTACAATCCATACGAAAAGTTTTAACAATCTGTAAAATATAATTCACTCAAATTTAGGATCACTCATCGATAACTGCGTTTAAATTTTTATCAAATTAACCTTCGCCAGTGTAAGTGATATTTGATATTCAGCTAGCTTTCGTCCAACGCAGGATCTTGCACCAAGTGCAAATGGAAGAGAAGCATGAGGATTAATGACACCTTCGTATTCTCCTTTAGAAGTTCTGATCCATCTTTCCGGACGGAATTCATTGGCTTTTGGAAAATTGGCATCGCTGCGTCCGCTGGAGTAGAGCGAGAGCAGCAGAAGTTCCTAAAGGGGATAAATGTTAAACAAAAAAAAAACATTGCATAATTCTATTACAAAATTGAAAGTCAAAATAAAAATTACCCCTTTAGCTACGCGATAACCGCCAATTACGTTATCTTCTGGTAAATATCTAGTGAGGAATGGAGCAGTGGGGTACAGTCTGAGAGATTCTTTTATGACACCCTTTAGAAATGGATTTTTTGGTATCTCATCCTGGTCCAGAGACTTTATGCTTTCGTAAAGTCTCTCTTGTACATCTGGATGACTAGCTAAGAGGAATAAAGCCCACTGCATGGAATAGGCCGTCTAAGAAAAATGAAAAATATTATGTACATTGATACAAATATTATTCACACTGTGTATTACCGTATCACCAGCAGCCAAAATCAGGTCTGCCACTATTCGCACGAGATCTTCACCCTGGACTCCTTCGTCCGATATCATTTTAGCAAGACCGTCTCCATCGAGTCGAATAATCTCAGGAACCAGGATCCTTACAATCTCCATTACTTCGTCTACGGATCTGACGAATTTCTTCCATACAGGAAGTTTAATTCTCATGGCAAGTTTCGCTGGGATCAATGATAACGATGCTGAGTACTCAAATATCCTACGTAAATTCTTCGAGAGATTTTCACCGTTTCTCATTATATTTGGTCCATGCTCCTGCCACTTATTTCTTCCCATAAGGGTGGCCAGCATCACTATTGAGATTAGAAGTCAAAAAAGTTATGGGAACTTTTTTTATTGGACGTATTGGACGTCCTAAGATTTTTACCTTCGATCGACCATTGATAAAGCTGCGCTTCCATTTCCGGGATCAATTTTTCATTTTCACTATAAATTTTCCATCTGTTGGCAAGACTGTCCGCGGCGTTCTGACATGGTACTGACATAAATTCTTCGGATTCTGGTCTCAAGAGAAGTTTGTTTGCTATTCTGCGGAAGTGCAGCCATTCGTCTCCATCCCTGTTGATTAGGAAAATTATCTGAAAGAATGGCTACGGAGGAAACGGCGATAAGAAAAATCGAAGACGAGCCTCGACTTTAAAAGAGTTATTGAACATACATAAAGAGTAGACCGCGTTTACACTTTCGAATCTCATTGTACAGTGTCCAGGCTTCAGGTAGAAAATGCATCGGTTTTGGTCCTTCCAGCCGGAAGACCCTGCGAAATTCGTCTGGCGAATTTATGAAAACAGCCTTAACGGAACCGATACGTTCCCTATAGATTGAGCCCAGTTCCGCATGTCTTTTGTCGTTGTAGAGATGAAGTTTTGCAGCTCCACCGGAAATTATCAGATCTGGAATAGTCCCGAGAACCGGAAGTCCTTTGGGTTCAGGCATTTCTCTCAAAGCTCCTGAATCCACGACAGTCTCACATGGTTTTTCCATTCTTGCTTTCGAATGTATCGATGACACCGATGTTACGTTCTTCAAGACTCTTTTAAAAATCGTTTTGTCTACCATTTTCGAAAACTCCTTGTGCCCGGTAAATCCTGAGAAGCGTAGCAACATCTTCCTGTCTACGTAAAAAATAAATGAAGTTCAGGAACAATGCAAACTCCTTAGGAAGAACGTTCTTTTATCGTAGCACGATAGGAACGATAATATAATCAATTAAAAAATATTATTGCCTGCGGCCCTTAGCTTATTGTATTCCCCGAGCTCAATTTAAAATACAGCTTCTTACAACGAAGAGATAACTAACATCTTTCATTGTCGACCATAAACAAAGCAATGTCTGCAACTGTAGAAAATTTATAAATTCTCGTTTCTTCGTTAAGTCTTTTGAATGTTAATCACCTGATAAACAGCTGATTCATGAAAGACTATCATATATCACATTCTTCGGGCTATACTCTCTTTAGAAGGATCTTAGAGTTACCGTTGAGTAATGCCGTTATCACTAGTTTTTCTTTACTTCTAAATACTCGGTATCCATTCCAGATCCTTTTTCAATATTATCAGATCACTTTAAAGAAACTTCCTCCGCCTCTCTTTCTTTCTCTCTTCGCTTCTTTTTAAATAGCAAAGAAAGCGAAGGTTAACGCGACGCCGATGCTTCCTGTCGTAAGGACATCCTCGCACTGAAGAGCGAGCCTGGAGTTTCGGTGATTTTGACTAGAGTTACTCTCCTTCCTTGGCTTCTATTCATCGACGTCGTACCAGAGGGGATTTCGAGATCTGTCTAATGGAAAATTCCCAGCTGCTGGGGAAAACGATGCCACGAGGGAACGAAACATGATAATGTGGAACTCATTGTCGTAGACTCGTAGAACCATAACGTCTTTCCAGGTGGCGCATCTTCCTTTTTGATATCGTTAACCTGCCTTCTACGAGTTAACTTTAGAATTATCAAAATAATCACGAGAAAATAGCATATTAGAAAAGTTGAAATTTCTTTATAAACGATCGTCGTGACGGATAACATTTTGGGACGATACAAAAGTTGTCAATAGATTTACAAATCTTTTTTGAAATATCCTAAAAAGCTGCTTTTGGGAAAGGACATTGGGTTTTCATTTTTTCTTACGTAAAAAATGACTTTCGTGATACCTCGAATCTACCGGGAACGTTATTCAGATATCTTTAAGACATCGGTAAGTGAACTTTGTGCCATTTGGGTTGTTTGTCTTCTTGAAGTAACTTCGAAAGAATTCTTTCGTACACGCTTAAGCGTGTAATTTTGGCTTATTCAAATTTTTAGGTTATCCAATTTTTGTTTCTTCAACAAGAAATCTTGCTGAAAAATACGAAATATTTCTTTGTTAGATTTGACTGATTGGCCCCGATCCTTGTAAATTGTATCCTGCAAGCATTTATATAGGATTTAAATAATCGGATACACCTACCGTTTTTTTTTATTCAAATAATGTTTTCCTCCAACAATGGATTTACAGATAATTTGGTAGCACTTATGCGCATATATAAGAAATCCAAGCAGCAGCTTCATTTTAAAGTCCGATCGATCTACTGGATTTATTGAGACTCGACTACGACGATAACTCAGCCACATCTCGCCGCGGAATCCCGCGACAAATCAAATCCCGCTTCAATATCACATCCTAACGTAAAATACGATATAAAATCCCTGAAGATTTGGATGAAATTTGAGATCTTCGTAACGGAATTTAGATCCTTTCAAGTAATAATTAATAAAGACTTCGTGACAGTTAATTATCTTATACTGAGAATCTTATTTAAAAATACAACATCGCGCTATATTTTTTACAAGCATTTCCTATCTTTCGGCAACGAAAGCAAAACTATTTGTTTTGAAAGATCGACGTGGCGTGACCGGTCGTTGACCATAAAAAAAATTTGCATATCTTACAATACGGTTGCACGAAGTACGTTCCTTTTGCCAGTTTCAACTTGCTATCTCTTGAGCTTCTTTTATTATAAATATCTTGGAGTTTAATATTTTAATGATTATATTTCGTGTACCTGTATATAGTTACTGTACGACCTCTGTGAATTTAGGTATAAAACAATTTAGTGTAAGATAAAAAAGCTTCAAGCTTAAATATCTTAAATTACCCAAAGGATCACTTTTTTATTATATTAAATTACTGTGTAACTTTACCCCCTGTGTGCAGTGGACGAAACGTTATGGGTTTTTCCTTTTAAAAGATTCATATCATCTTTCCTTTGTAGTATATGCTTTTTTTTCTCAAAATCTGTCTTTATATCCACGGTTTAGTTACACTTGAACGTACTACCTGTATTATTGGAAATATGTGTAATATAAGATTTAACGAATGGCCTCTTGGAAGCATCGTTCAGGGTCGTTTGTGCGTCTCCGTAGTTGCTGGAAAAAAGGCGTTCGTCCTGCCATCTGACGGCAAAAGTGAGAAACTGATTAAATACTGAGTAGAGAGAAGCACCTCGGAAGGGGTCGAATATTGGTGTGAAATCGCTACTGTCGGCTACTTAATCGTTCCGAGTTCATGCGGAATGAATGCAGATTAATCGTTGGCTGACGAGGGACTGCGAGGGAGCTCTCCTCGGCACAATTTGGCTTCTCTTCTTATTAATAATTTGTCTCACGTATCCCTGTACTGCGACACATTAAGTTTGCGCGATACTCTGCCAGTGGATGAGCTGCGGTCGATTGTCCTTGAATCAAATTCGCATTGGGATCGAAGTACTACGAGGCGATTTATTGTCTTGACATCTATTTATCTACCTATCAGCTTAGCTCTAAATCTGGAAGGATAAGGCAGAAGAATCATAAGATCTTCTGGCGAGGATGGACACCGACGTGGAGACTTGTTTGAAGGATTGGAATGATCTGGCTCAGGATTACAAGGAGTTGGAGGTAATATGACACTTGTGGTTTAGATTGAGTTTAGTTTTTAGAATATGGATGATGAGATTCATAAGGCGAGGTTACCTCTGGGTTATCGACCTCGTACGGTTTATTGGCCTGATTTTTAAGTGGTTCGTTAGATAATTTAAAAAAAATTAATTGATGAGACTTGTTTATGATAATCTGGTATATACTTTCGGTTTGTTAGACAATCTTTATTTTTTGCAGACACTGAATAGAGAGTATATTGCTAAACTAGAGGAAGTTGGAGAGCTACAGGCAAAATGTTTGAAGGGGATTTCACATCAAAGATATCGTATGGGTGTGATATCCAAATCTCTTAAGCAGTAAGTTCATTAACATATGATATTTAGAGTTTGAGAAATATTTCTGTAGGATGGATGGTAACTGTTTCTTGGTTCTTTAGACTTCATGCATGTGATACCAGGAAGGCTCTAGATAAAGATATGACTAGACGGAAGGAACAGCTTCATGAAATGGAACAAACTTTACCAAAGCCAAATGGAAGATATCTCAAAATAATATTGGGCAATGTTAATGTTTCTATATTAAATAAAAATGACAAGTAAGTTCTCTTGAGTATAACAATAACTTACATACCACATAAATATGCATTATGAGACAAATCATTATCTTCTTATAGGTTTCGATATAAAGATGAATACGAGAAATTCAAATTGGTCTTATCAGTCATTGGTTTTGTATTGTCTGTGATCAATCTTCTAACTAATATAAGGTAAGAGTCAAATTTCTGTTGTCCCTGGTGCACGACTTACTTGTAATAATATAGAAAAAATTAATAAAAATACATCTAAGCTCATTTAATTCTTCCAGAACTTTGGAGCTCATCTTTATGTTCGTGCTGGTGTGGTACTACTGTACTTTAACAATACGTGAAAGCATATTAAAAGTAAATGGATCCCGAATAAAAGGATGGTGGCGTTTTCATCATTTCCTATCCACTGTAGTATCCGGAGTTCTCTTAGTCTGGCCTAACACAGGTCCTTGGTATGCGTTCCGTCAGCAGTTCATGTACTTCAACGTGTACATAAGTAAGTTTCTAATTGATTTTAACCCAGAAGGTGGATAACTAATAGAAATTTTTTATCCCCAGGTTTTGTACAATATCTACAATTTCGTTATCAGCGAGGTGTTCTCTATCGTTTGAAAGCACTAGGCGAAAGACACAACATGGACATCACCATCGAAGGTTTCCATTCCTGGATGTGGCGAGGCCTTTCCTTCCTCTTACCATTCCTCTTTGTGGGCTACTTCTTCCAGCTCTACAATGCCTATACATTATACATGCTAATATCTCATCCAGAAGCAACCTGGCATGTACCGGTGCTTAGTGCCATGTTCTTGGTATTGTTTCTAGGTAATGTAATAACCACGATAATGGTTATTCCTCAAAAGCTGCGGGAGCGAGTCCGGGACCATCTTCCCGGAGTATTTAGTTCGAGATCAGATCGCAAGAAAGAAATTAAGGAAGAAGAGAACAAAACAACCAAACACGACTGAATCAAATAAAAATAAAGATTTCCGATTGACAAGAAACACTCCTTGTATTGACGTTCAGTGCGTCGAAACATCAAGAAGAGAAAAGGGTAAAATTACCTGACATAAAGTGCAGTATACGAAGGGAAAGGTATTTTCATTTCCTTTTCCTCAGTGTATGTCGAAGGCAGCCATTGTATTCTTTCGAAGCATCAACTATTGAAATATGTATCAGGGGCTCCGAAGTAATTAATCATTCGATACAATCCACCAGTAATCGCGAAGGCTCGATTACAATAATTTTCATCGTCCATAGCTCGCAAATCCATTTTGCATTGCAAAATGCAATGTGTTGCGTAATATACAGTAAAGTGTCATAACACGTGTTGTTTTTGTAACGTCTACCATGATTCTTATACATACGATCTGCATTATGACGAGTTTAAATTTATCAAGAAAAGAAAAGAAAAAAATTCGTGCCACTATCAGTAACGACATAAAAGACACGAAGAGAATCTACTGATCGTCAGATCTTTTATTTTTATCTAGAAATTCCAATGGAATCTTCTTTAAACTCCTCCGATAATTGGCAAAGATCGTATCTCGTTCTCATTATTATCGCATGGTACAAAGATGCGACGAAATAGATTATTTGTTTCTTTACAATTATTTATACTGGTTGTATTTATTACAATATATGTAAATAAATAAAGGACTAGCTACGTCAAAACTGTTGCATAACATTTTTTAAAGAAATATCATAAAAAGAAATTAAATTTTACATACACCATAACTTTGGACTAACCGCTGCTCTTATTTCTAATTTATTCCTGCGATGTCACTACTAACGTACGTACATACATCCCAGAAACTGTATAGTCATCATATACATAGGTAGTCATACAAGATATCTACATGTATAAGACTTGGTACCGCGATAACGGAATAATTGATAGGATTGGATAGGATAGATAGTAGTATATAGAAGGTACTTTAACCTGTTAGAGGATGCCTGTGAAAACGCAATATCCCGCGCTAATTGGCGCAATAATTTTACCAAACGTAGGCGGATGGATCGGTGGCTTCATTACCCGAAAGAACATAAATCCATGGTATCAGGTAAATAAACAATACTAAAATATTGCGTCAGAGATAAGAAGAATATTTCCATTCATAGTGATCGAGGCGCGGTTTTCTCTCACGGCAGAAATCGACTAACCTCTCTTTTACCTCCGACGTCTTATTGGTTCGTTCTGACGGAACACTGGAAAAGTATAGTATAAAATAAGTGCGTGTAGATTCTCTATGACGGAGTCTCCCATGCGATTCCTGGCGTCGTGACGCTTTAAGTCGTCGCTCGCAATGCTTTAGATTTCACCAGACCCGCGAAACAGGATCTTTGTGATTTTCAAGAATGCCGTAATAAAATTGTGCTCTTTTTTTAAAATAGAAACATAGTTTTACATTAATTCACTATTGTTTCGTACAACAGTCGCTAAACAGGCCATCATGGACGCCACCCAATTGGGCATTTGCTCCAATTTGGACGGCCCTTTATTGTACAATGGGATATGCGTCTTATCGCGTATGGAGAATCGGCGGTGGCTTTAAAAGTGCAGCATTGCCGCTGTCCTTGTACGGCGTTAATTTAATTCTGAATTGGGCCTGGACTCCTCTCTTCTTCGGATTGCACAACCTAAAACTGGTACTGTTATCAGCGTACTGATATGATATTGAAATTGTACTGATAACAATGATGTCCCTTTGATATTTAAGGCGCTCTACGAGATCATAGTACTTTGGGGATCGACAGCTGCTGTGGGTGTAACTTTTTATAATGTGGATCGTACAGCAGGCTACTTGATAATTCCATATTTCGTCTGGACCACTATTGCAACGACCTTGAACTACGTCATCTACAGGAACAATTAGAGCGCAAAGCTGGTCCAGCCAGAAAAAAAATCTATCCAATCAAAGAGGATAATGATAAGCCTACTCTCGACGCCTGGGGTTTTCTAATAAATTTTGTCAATTGTTACGGTTACTATATATACGTGACTTTATTCAATGATATGAAATAAACATTGGTTAATCAACCGCGAGTATATTATTATATATATAATATACAATATATAATGGATGATCTACGACCATTCAAATTGACAGATAAATTATATGTCACTGAACCAAGGGAAACCGTCTTACTTTCTTTTTTCTCTCTCTCTCTCTCATTCTTGCCTTTGCTTTATTTTTCTCTTTGCCTTTCGCTTTCACTTAATCTTTATCTTATGCGTTAGAGGTATTGGATACGGTAGAGGTTCGGCCAGGATTCTCATCACGACTGAATTACGCTCGCTTTACTAGCGTTACGTGGGATCCGTCGCGTAGATGTAGCCTTGCTGCTGCAAGACGTACAAACGCTTTTCCACAGCATCCTTATCTGAAATCGTGTAGGACATCGTGACATTAATCAAATGGTCCAGGACGATTGAGACGAATCAAACGGATATTTACATTTGGTAAGGAGAGCCCTGTCCTGACTGTGACTCACGTGCTGCGACAACGAGTGTAACAATATCTGCGCCGTGTGATAGCGCTGAAAGCAATCCGCAGGATTTCCAAACAATTCATCGAGGGCTGCGGATTGACACTGAAATAAAGTAGAATTTACAGCGATTTAGAGAGTTTTAAACGTGAGCGATAATGCAAATTAAATATACGAAAGTTACCATCTGTATAGCGTGATTGTAAAGTATCTTATCAGCCGTGGCTCCGGTCTGCCGCAAAAGTCCGGCACTATTGAGCTGCTTGCATTCCGCGAGACACGCTTTGAACTTGTTGTTCATCGTGCTCACCACTGGCATAAAAAAGGGTTAACGTTAATTTTATATTTAGAGTAATAAGCGTGCTGGTTATACCTGCTCACCTTCTTTGACATTGGCCGTAGGCTGCAGTCGGCCAGCTTTGAGCTGCTGCGTAGCCAAACTGAGTCCTGAGCTGAGCCACTGCAAAGCCCTGACCAAAAGTATAACCTGTTCGGCCCTTCTCCTAGTAGCTCCGTTACTGGCCTGTTCTATTCCTCCCAGAGGAGCTCCTAGTGGACCTGCCCTGGTTCGGGCTACCTCGCAAACGCATTCGCAAAGGGCCACAACGAAATTGAGCTTCGCGAGGATCTCGTTGTGTTCGCGTTCCAGGAGGGTTTCCTCAGGAAGTTCCGGAGCGATGAAAGTCAAGGGACGATCATCGGTTAGGATCGAATTCGTATCGGGAAAGAGATTGTGAAAGCTCCCAGCTTCTGCGTGAAAGACAATTTTCAAGTACACTCGATCCGGACGTATCTTTTAATCTTTCAATAAGAAAATCTCATCCACGTGGGACTTACCAGATATTTCAGGAAGAGTCACGGCTCTCGTACCAAAGGGAATGATAGGCGAGTGCCTCAGGGTATTGTTGTTGTCCTGGAGGGCTCTTCCTGTAGGAGAGCCTAGGACGGCCAATGGACCAGTAAGTAAAGGTGAGGATGAGCTATTGTTTCCAGCAGATCGTCGAAGAGGCGACGTGCCACTAGAAGTATGAGAATGTCTCGCAACTGGACTGACCTGCCAAGTATTTGGTGGCGGCGGTGTTTCGCTCATCCTGGAACAGATTGATCTGGAGATTGTAGATAAATTTCTTAACTAAGATCAATCTTATATTTCATCCGATCAATACCTTCGGCCAGGAGGTGTACCGATTACAAATTGGACACTGGGTGGACTGAGAGAACCTATGTCTGGCGCGTGACTCCTGTGGGAGTCGACACTGCGCTTCATGCTGATCGGCTGGGAACGTGGTACACTGTTGGCACCGGTTCTAGGATTCGACGGAGATGCTGGTTGAGCGATGCTCCTCTGAGAGGGTACAGGAATCGGTTCCGAAATCGGTAGGAAACAGGGTCTCGGTGGACTAACTGCCTCGCGACTGTTCTGCTTATTGTACCTGAAGCAAGGAATATTATGTTTGGATAAACCGTACCTGAAGTGGCAACCTTAACATGAGATTTACACGAAGAAATGTACTTACTTAACTGATGGTGCATTGGTGTTATTATCGGTGTCACTGCTAAGGTCACTTGGGACCAAGACAAAATCATCGTCAGGACTGGAGCAGGGACTGCTGGTCTCAGGTCCGGAGCGTGTACCACCTATAGCCCCTTCAGCTACAACCAAAGCACCTGGTGAGGCTGGTAACTCAGCTGGTACAGGACTTGGACTCTCTCTTGGTCCTTGTAAAAATGGATGACCGAAAAACTCGTCAAAAGGCATACGATCTCTTGCGTTACGTCTCAATAATCCCATCAGGAGGTCGGATAGCTCTGGCGATGTACCTGCAGGAACTCTGCACAGACGTAAATTACGATCAATCACACTGATACGTAGTCGCATTTAAACTTTACGTAATAAGATAAGGCATACTTGGGGCCCAAATTTGCATTCTTTTCGTAAAAAAGCTTGAGAGCCTGAGGTGTGTGAGCTTGGAACGGAGCTTTTCCGGTAAGACACTGAAACACGATAGTTCCCAATGACCAAAGATCAGCTTTTGCATCGTACTGTAAGGACATGATAACTTCTGGTGCCATGTACATGGGTGATCCACATAAAGTAGCTGCCATTACACCGTCCTGAAGAAATCGGGCAAAACCGAAATCAGCTGCAATGTAATAAATTTCAAATTTAGTGAAAATTGGCTGACTCCGATAAACCATCTTGGAAGTGACGTTATTACCAATTTTCAGTGTTATTTGATGTGGTTGTGGACACGCTTTACCACAATTATGACTCAAAAGGATATTTTGAGGTTTGAGGTCTCTGTGTACTACGCCTTTTGCATGCAGTGCTTTCATAGCGCCTGCCAGCTGTTTAAGAAATACTCTGATGGTATCTTCCGATAAGGTGCCCTTTGCTGTTTTAGAAATATCAAGTTAGTCTTCTCTGAACTGTCATAAAATTAATACAATAGATAGGGGTAGGTCAATAAATAAGTTGCTTACCACCTAGATAATCAGCTAAATCTCCACCATTGCAATACTCCATTACCAGGAAGACATTGTGATTAGATTCCTAAAATAATAGGATAAGAGTTTTTCTAAGTAAATTTTCTGTCATACTGTGATAATACAACAGAAAGTTTCTTTGTATCAATATTTGTTATAAATCTGTATTGAACCGACCTTACAATCCAGCAGGGCTACGACATTCTCGTGGTGCAATTCTGTGAGTTCCTGGAAGTAACAATTAGTTGCATAAGCATAAAGAAAAAGCAATAATGAGCCAGCAAACTTTGATTTACATTACAAAATACAAAATAATAACACAGACAGTAGTATTAGCAATGACAGGAATAATAGGTTATTCGTGTTCGAGTTAACATTCTATTCCACGAATACAAGAAGCCTATGACTCATGTTGCTCTTATCTTGGTTTCGTTTCATTTAAGAAAGGAGTAAAACCAAGGCATGCTTCCTATACTATTTTGGTCTCTCAAAAAAAAGGCACAATCCATTTAATTATTCGCGACAGGTCGCTGACCTTTAGTATCTTGATTTCCTTCCCAAGAAGATTCTGTGACTTCGCAAGACTCTTCTTAGTGATGCTCTTGATGGCGACGACGAAGTTGGATTTCTAAAAAATATTACCACACCAAAAAGAGTTAGTCAAAGCTAAACTAGAGAGGAAATCGTTATGACATCATTGAAGTGCTCCAAAAAGAAATGCTCACTTTCCGATGTCTGCCCTTAAATACAACGGCAAAAGCGCCATGGCCGATGAGATCCTTTGTGTTGTATTCGTAATCCCCAACTATCTCCATATTCTTTCGAGGTAGGTTCACAGACTTTTCAAAAGCAAGGTCAACAGTTTACAAACAAGCACCGTTCGTAAAGCGAGAAGATGCATCGCCCAGAGGGAGATCAATACGGGTAAGAAAATGCCGATGGTACAGTAGACTATAATACATTCTGACCTCCTTCTCGAGCCAGAATCATCGCGGTCTACATTTTGTTACTCAGACGAAGTACATATCGCATTTATATTCTTCAATTTCGACACTGTACGACCACGTTTTTCGGGCACAAAACACTCGGAACTCACTCTCCTACTTCTCGTCGCAAAATGTCAGACGATCTTGCGCATTCGCTGCGTATTAATACGCGAGGAATTTGCGACAATCAGCTGTGTGCGAGGTTTTGCACGCTAGGCCAACGGGAAAATAGTCCCTCGAATTCCTTAACTTCCTGTGTTCTTACAGTTTCTGTTTATATTAACCTTTTTAAAAAGAATTTTTGGTTGCGAGTTAAATTCCTAGTACTTGTGTGCAGTGTTTGACATATTTCTACTGGATATTTGTTTTACTCCTTCAAATGGAAGTGTTAGTTTGTTACGTAATTTTATTATTCTTTATAATTATTAAATATTTTGTGTATTTATTGTAATGTTTTTTACAGGCGAAAGGATTGCGCGGCATATCTTAGTAACTATGAGGTCTTGGATATTCTGCAGGGCATTAAGTCGAATAAGAAACAAAAGATGACACAAAATCAATTGGCTACAATAACATATCAGACTATCAGATATTTAGAGGATACTCCTTGTAAAAGACAGTCACCAGAAAAGATACAGGATTTTCTTAGAGCAGTCGAGGAATTCAAACTGACAAAGTGCGAGAAGCTGGCTTTGCTCAATATTTGTCCCAAAACAGCTCTTGAGATTCAGTTGGTAAGGTGGATAATTCTTTTGTGTATTCGTATGTATTTATTGACATTGCATTGTATATTATAGGTAATTGAAGATAGTGAAGATCGTTTAAGTGAAGAGGAAGTAGAGTCACTCTTAAAGATAGTTGCAGCACATTTCGAAGAAGAGGAGTTGGTTAAAAAGGAGTAAGAAAAAAAATTTTACTCAGTCCACCAACAAAATGTGGTATTCCAATATTTGTATTTATTTTATGTACATTCATTCATAATAAACACCAAAATTGGATATTGTTAAATAATATTGTGCGAAATTAATTTGATTGGATTATTATCTCTTCTGATCTCCCAGATCATCTATGGAATCTTCATCAATCTAAACATAGTTGAAATATTTGTTAAACCCTTAAAAAGAAACAGCAGTTTGCAAAATAATATATATACCTGTGGCCACTTTTCTGGAATGACATCAAACAAGTCATCTTTAACGTCACCCTGGATGACAATTTCGTCATCACCAGTCACGCTTGATCCACAAGCAAATTTACTACCAAAAAACTTAGCAGCCACTTTTAGGTCTATGTCTGAAATTGATTGAAATATGTCATTCATAAGTATTCAGAAAAAGGTGTTATAATGTCTTACCAAAAGTACTGAGTCCCGTGACCACGGTAACAGACTTTTTCTTTCCTCTTGGAGCTCTTGATACTGTAACTAATTTTGGTACATCATCCTTCTTCTTAGTTTTGAGCATTCCTTTACCACCACGTTTTTGACGCTTTTTCTCATCCTCCCCTGCTCCACCTTCCGTAGCTACATCTTCACCTAGTAAAACATCAATATGAAGAGCAGCACCGGCATAGAATATTTATTAGGCTCACCTAATTTGACCTTTTCAAACTCTGTGGGCAGATTTCTTTCAAGCCACTGCTTACATTTCTCATACTCGGGATAATATTCACAGTACTGTAAACGAAAGAAGACATTTGGATATCCTGAAACAAGGACGCAAGAACCAACTGTTTCCTTGGACTCATGACCGTGCAGTACCATTCAGCCACAAAAATAGCATTACATTACCTCAATAGGAAGAGAGCAATTCCCACAATATTGTACTTGAATAGGATAAGTAACATCAGGCTTAGGACCTAAGTGCAAGTCCGGTTGTATTTCGTCTGACATTTTTCCCAAATTAACCTAATCAAATACCAAAGAAAAAGAGTAGTTCGTCTTTAATTCCCAACCGGTCGCTCCGAATCCACGCTGTATCTAGTACAACGTTTAGGATCTCGGAGACGATTAGTGAATTCTAGCAAAATTCTCTTTAAAAAAAAACCTTAACCACAATCTGATCCTATTCTCTCACTAAATAGCCTAGGTGATCCTAGGTTAGAAACCCCCGCGTCCGGTGAATTCAGCCCGCAAGAGCGTCTGCAGACTGTACCAAGGAGTTTCCATTTGGTACTAATCGTTAAGTTGATGGCGCTACAATCAGCCAATGAAATCGCTTAAACCAAGAGAAACAACCAATGAAAACGCAGCTTCAGGGCCGTGATAAGCTTCGAATATATGGGCCCCAAGTTTTACCCCTCTACCAATGCCTAAAAACGAAATCAGCAACAACGGAAATAACCAATGACAATCCATAGACTTTGTACTCCGTGCGAAACGCACGTGCAACGGAGAAAAGCGGCTCAGAGAATCTCCGAGTGTGCCGCCCCGTAGAAAGAAAGACGGACGGTCTTGCGCTCCTATTCGAAAATTTGTGCGTCCGCGTTCCGTGTCTCGCCGACATAGCAAGAAAAGTGAATACCAGTAAAGATCATCGAAAGATATGGCTCTGGGTTCTCAGGTCGATGCATCCCGAGAAAGCGGGAGTGTGAAAATTCCCTTGATCAACGGCAAGGAGGATGAAACAACCAGTGGTGAGTTTAGAATTTGCGAGTTACAACGAGATGCGACTCGTGCTCGTTCCTTCTAGGTTAAAGTCGTAATGCTTTAACAATGTCATTACGTAATAATTCAATATCCCATTAGGCAGTTATATTCCCCATGGTCATTATCTCGTTTTACGACATCAAACGCGTCGGCACCTTGCGTTATGTAACACCAATTGCGCGAATCTTACGGTGGGGTCATGTGAACTTGCTGGCCTAACGAGGTGCACCTAGCAGAAGACGCTCCTTGGTTATCGGAGCAGACGAATTTTTCGGCCGTTTAAAAGAACGATTTTAAATTGTTGCGTTAGAATTTCCAGCTATTTTTTACGACACTTAACGTATACGGAATTCCCTTCGATCGCGAACAGGGCACTGAACTCTGATTTCACGAGCCTTCTCAAATCGATGAGGCTTTTCTAATCTGCCGGTTGCATCACGCTGTTCAGTTAAGGACTAAGGAAAATGATTGAGGACGCGTGAAACTCAAAATTAGGATAATAAGGAGCGTCAAGTTGTCATTGATCAAAGAAAATATAAAAATCATTTTCTTTCTCATTTATCATTGTCTCCTCACGGTGATCGGTTCTTCAATGGCAGCATACACTACTTATACCTGTAATCGTAATTAGTTCAATCAACGTATTTAATTAGATTCTCATTAAGGACTCTAGACGCTAGAAAATCCTTAATAAATTAATGAACTTATACTCGAGGAATTTTCCATGCTTCTTTTTCTTTTCCTTCTTTTTACATATATGTATATCGTTCCTACAGTCTCCCACGTCGTACGGCCCTGACGAGGACCAGACGCTGGTCGTTCTAGTCGTTAGTATAGAAATCCTGCCAGTCGTAATGATCCTGCTGTCTTTTACCCAGATGGGAAAAAAATATTATCGAGACTGAGAAAAGATAGATCAATCATCGAAACTCAAAAGTCTCGAATTTCAAAGTTCAAAGAGAATGGTAGGATTTTATTTTTCGAGCATTTCACAACCAATCACTCGAACAAGACTGCTTCGGTGTTTTCTTCGTGACTGTACGTACTTTCAATAATTATCTTTAGTGAAATAGACACTCGACGAATAATTGAATATTTAACCGATTTCGTAACAAGAAAGCGGATGCACCTGGACTTTTATTCAATTCCCGTCGAAGCTACGTTTCACAGTGCAGCGTATTTCGACTGTTTGAAAAAAGAAACCGTTCGAGTCGAGTTCGACTTTCCTGTTTGCTCTCTCAATTATATATGTATTACGAGCAGCGTGGTTGATTACACAGGCTGGATGGTAACATCAAAACTTAGAAATACTTAGGAATTTCACAGTCCGTCGGCTGCGAAGTTTCACCAATGGACGAATAACAATGCTACACAACAATAGGAGATAACAAGGGTTATCGTGTTCCTCGAGTCCACGTAGAAGAAGGGCAGAACCTTTGTCCGGCCACCCTCGACCGTTAGGTCTGGCAATAACATTTAATACGCAGAATTTCACGGTTATCCTTACAATTAGTCCTGATCGTCCTGATATACGTGACACGGCACGAGAAGGGATCGTTATTTGATTTTCTGCTGCAGCAGACTGTGTACTTTAATAGTGGAACTGTTGGTTCCACCTTTATATATAGACGCTAGAAATTTTTCTTATCTCTTCTCCAAGCGATAAGATGAAATAACAGGCTCACCCAAAATCCGTGTCCCAGCGAGGTTAAGATCCCATGAGAATAGTAGACGAGAAGCTCAGAAGTTTTTAGCATTGTTTATGCTGTTTTTCAACTGATTTGAACCCGAGGATCCTGGCGCATCTGTTTTGTCTGGGGTTAAAGATCAGTGTATCATCTCGAAGACGAAGGATGTGTACGGATGATAATGGAGTGGCAGAGAAGCGATCGATAAAAATAGCTGGCATTTCAGTGCGCACTATTTACATGGAGGTTTATTTATAAGCTTCGGTGAATGCAAGTCTAAGTTGTACAGTACCCTAAAGACGTTTTCATGAAGTGCTTCACGGCGTCTCTGAAGTCTAACGGGTGTGCGACGCGAAATTTTAAAATGAAACATATATAATTGAATCCCTGCCGATCTTACTGTTATTACAGACGTAAAGAGCAACGGGGAGAGCAGCGCGCCGGTTAATGGAAACGTGGAAAATATTGTGGAAAAGGGAGAGGTCGAAGCCACGAAGGAAGGTGAGAAGGAAAAGGATAAAGATAAGGAGCCCGATAACGAGAAGGAATCCGCGGATGATAAGGATAAAGAAAAAGGTGAAACCAAAGATAAGGATGCCTCTAACGAGCAGGAAGTCGTCTTCATACAGGATATGGGATTTACTGTCAAGATCGTTAGTCCTGGGTCAGAGCCCTTTGATATTCAAGTCTCGAGTATGGAACTGGTCCAGGTAATAAATAGTTTTATGCCACCTTTACTTTCAGTTTTTTATGTCGATTTGAGTCTTCAGGAAGCCTAACGCGTGCTTGTATTCTCAACAGGAGATTCATCAACTCCTCATGGACCGCGAGGACACGTGTCACCGGACTTGCTTCTCCTTGCAATTGGACAACAACACACTGGACAACTTTGCTGAGCTGAAGAACATCGAGGGTCTCAAGGAAGGTTCCGTCATCAAGGTCGTCGAGGAGCCGTACACTATGCGCGAGGCACGCATACACGTGCGACACGTGCGGGACCTTTTGAAATCCGTCGACCCGGCCGACGCTTACAACGGCGTCGACTGCAGCAGCTTGTCCTTCCTTAACGTGGTGACGAACGGCGACATCCTGGAGAAGAAGAAGGCCAGGCCAGATTCCGTTGACTGTACTCCGCCTGATTATATTATACCAGGGTGCAAGGACAGACCCTTGTTGCCGTTGCAACCTCAGGCCAAGGAGCAGAAGTGTCCACCCTGCTTAAAAGTCCTTACCACTTCCGGATGGAATCCACCACCTGGACACAGAAAGCTTCACGGAGACTTGATGTATCTCCACGTTATCACCCTGGAGGACAAGCAGTATAATCTGACGGCTTGCGCTCGTGGCTTCTTCGTTAATCAATCGTCCAAAGAAACTTTCAATCCCAAACCAGCCACACCGAGTCATTTGTGTCACAGTCTTATCGAGCTTCTGAATCAATTGAGTCCTGCTTTCAAAAGGGGATTCGCTGCTATGCAAAGGCGTAGAACCCAGAGGCATCCCTTCGAACGTGTTGCTACGCCTTATCAGTTGTACGCCTGGAGCGCCCCGCAAACGGAACACACGATCGACGCCATACGTGCCGAGGACAGTGAGTTCATTGCGAATAGGACTGGTGAAGTTTATTGCATTTTTTTTTTTCTAATATCTTTCTCTAACTTTTTCGTTAGCTTTCTCATCGAAATTGGGATACGAGGAACACATACCTGGACAGACCAGAGACTGGAACGAGGAGTTGCAGACGACTAGGGAGCTACCGCGAAAAAATTTACCGGAAAGATTACTCAGGGAACGTGCTATTTTTAAAGTGAGTTTTGTCAAAGAAAAGTCATTTTGTTTAATCGTTGTGGGTAATTAATAATTTTTTTTTATGCAGGTTCACAGTGATTTCGTAGCTGCGGCTACTCGAGGTGCAGTTGCGGTTATAGATGGCAACGTTATGGCTATTAATCCAGGGGAGGAAGCTAAGATGCAAATGTTCATTTGGAATAATATTTTCTTCTCTTTGGGATTCGACGTTCGTGATCATTATAAGGAGCTTGGTGGTGATGCAGCAGCTTTTGTAGCACCCCGCAATGACCTCCAGGGTGTACGAGTATATGCTGCAGTAGATCTTCCGGGTTTGTACACCCTGGGTACTGTGGTTATCGATTACAGGTATGATTATTGAGAGCACATAAAATTGTATCGAACAAGAATAAATATGTGGAATTGACAATATTTTAAGGGGTTATCGAGTGACTGCACAATCTATTATTCCTGGAATCTTAGAGAGGGAACAAGAACAGTCAGTGGTTTACGGCTCTATTGATTTTGGCAAGACTGTCCTAACCCATCCCAAGTATCTTGAATTGGTAAGTCATTAATAATATTTATTTAATAAGATATATTTGAAAAATCGAATGCAGACGTCATAAAACGTATATTTCAATTAGCTCAATAAAGCTGGAACTCAGCTCAAAATTCTTCCTCACAAAGTGATAAATGATGCCGGAGAGGAAGTAGAATTGTGCAGTAGCGTTGAGTGCAAAGGAATCATTGGTAATGATTCAAGACATTACGTACTAGATTTATTGAGAACTTTTCCACCGGATGTTAATTTCTTGAAGCGTAAGTCTTTTGTACAAGAATCATGAATCTCGATGCCAAAGTGAATAAGATGTGAATTCAATTGAATCTTCGGTCTTCAGTGGAGGGTGTAGAACTGAGTAAGGAAGCACGAGCACTGGGTTTCCCTGTGGAACACAAGCACAGATTGGCATGTCTACGTCAGGAGTTGATAGACTCCTTCATCGAATCCAGATACGTTCAATTTATAAAACATGCCGCAGTTCATCTGCAACAAGTCACATCCGCCAGACGAACTCAGAAGGACAAAGAATCCTGTCCGAAGGAAGAGAAAAAGGAAGAGACAAGCTTAGCTATAGTCGACAGCAACAAAGAGGATTCTGCACAATCTAGCATAGAAGCGGACGAAGTAAAGAAAATAGTCGAGAGCATCACAGATTCGATAACCGGTGGAAAGCAAGAACGTTAGTATCCTGACGGGAAGTCATTTTTCTTCCTTCCTTCTTTCTTCTCTAGCCAAATCCCTGAATCAATGAGTCTAATTAATTATCATGCTTGTTGTTCCTATCAGTGGAGGAAAGCACCAAGGAAATTGTGCGTAAAGCAGCAGCTGCGGTGGGCAGCTTGTGCGAGGCAGAATTTGATGTCAGATTTAATCCAGACGTTTATTCACCGGGTGTTCGACATCCTGACCCTAATGGAAATGCTCTCAGGAAGCAGCGTCAACTCGTGAAGGATGCTGCTGACTTTTTGCTCACCGTACAATTGCCGACTTTCGTAAGTAATCTCTTTCACGATTGGTTCATTGATCAGGCCAATATTTATTTAATTCTGATAAAATTCTTTCAGATTCGCGAATGCCTGGACCACACAGCAGCTGCCATGGACGGGAGTACCTTGGTCGAAGCTTTGCACGGTAGAGGCATAAACATTCGGTATCTTGGAAAATTAGCCGCCATGTTGGCCGCGGTTCCTCAACTTCAGTATCTCAATTGCATTGCTGTGTCGGAATTGATTCTTCGATCTGCCAAACACGTCTTCACCTCGTACATGCAGGTCAGCCAATTGTCCGTGTTGAGAAATTTTTAATTATTAAAAAGAAACGTACTTATTTCTCTTTTCTCTTTAGGGCACCGAATTAATGAGTCTGTCTGCGGCCGTTAGCCACTTTCTCAATTGTCTCTTCTCATCCGCTCAACTCAGCCATCCGCAACAAAATGTCGAAGAGGTAATTTGCAAAATATACGATAATTATTAGCGTATAAAAAATTTCAATCTCTTATCAATTCTATTATCAGTTGCAAAGTAAAACTGCGAAACGCCGGAACAAGAGGAAGGGCAGAAACAATGGGCCACAACAATCAGACGTCGAATGGGCCTCATTGAGTCCCAAAGGACTTTGGCAGCAAATAAAATCCGACCTGAAAAGTTACTACGATTGGGAACCTCCTACACCGGAATCATTGGACACGACCATCGAGCATTATCGTCTTCAGAAGATTTCGCTTCTTCGTAGTTTCTGCATAAAAACCGGAATACAGATACTGCTGCGCGAATACAATTTCGAGAATAAGAATCGCGCCACCTTCTTCGAGGAAGACATTCTCAATATCTTCCCGGTCGTTAAACATATCAATCCTAGGGTTTGTATTGACGTTTACGTAGTTAATCGAAATTTTTATTTCTATCGATAATCCACATATTAATTTAATCTCTATCGTTTGATCGACAGGCAAGCGATGCTTATAATTTCTATACAACTGGCCAGGGCAAGATACAGCAAGGATATTTGAAAGATGGTTACGAACTGATAAGCGAGGCCCTAAATTTATTGAACAACGTGTACGGCGCTATGCATCCAGAAATTGCACAATGTCTGAGGATGCTCGCCAGATTGAATTACATAATGGGCGATCACGCAGAAGCTTTGGCTACCCAACAGAAAGCAGTACTTATGTCGGAACGTGTTAACGGAATAGATCATCCTTATACTATAACCGAATACGTAAGGATCATTAATAATTTGTATATATCATTAAAATCCTTTTACATGCCTATACAATTATCTTATTCATTCTGCAGATCCATCTTGCCTTGTATTCGTTTGCAAATGGCCAAGTATCTGTATCCTTGAGACTTTTGTACAGAGCACGTTACCTGGCTCTTCTTGTCTGCGGCGAAGATCATCCTGAGGTCGCTCTCCTCGACGTGAGTAAAACGGTCCATGAGGATTTGATCCCGGGATTTAAGGATAGACTCGACAGTTCGAATTTACATTCTTACAGAGCAACATATCTCTGATTCTTCACGCCGTTGGAGAGTACGAGTTGTCCCTTCGATTCCTGGAGCATGCTCTGGCTCTGAACTTGCGCTACCATGGACCACGTTCCTTGAAAGTGGCTGTGTCTTATCATCTGGTAGCTCGGACGCAATCCTGCATGGGAGACTTCCGGGCTGCTTTGAACAACGAGAAAGAGACTTATGCGATTTACAAGCAGCAGCTTGGCGAGGAGCATGAAAAAACAAAGGAGAGCAGCGACTGTCTGAGGCATCTGACGCAACAGGCAGTTGTTCTCCAGAAGAAGATGAACGAAATTTACACAGGGAAACCAGGTGTCAGTCTACCGCCTATTCAGATTCAACCGCCTAGCATGGGTTCGGTACTGGACATGCTCAATGTTATAAACGGAATTTTATTCGTGCAAATCAGCCAGCAGGACATTGAAAATTTCAAAGCTGAAATCGAGAAGCGACAAAAGGAACAGGCGCCTGAGGGCGAACTTAAGGAGATCAAAGGGAAGATCGACGTGGCGGCCATTGAAAACGGCGACGCGGCAATTAACGAGGAAATCGTCGAATCGAAAAAGCTCGACGAAAATAAAATACCAAATTCTCAGCCGATACTGAGCGAGAGCTGAACTTTCTTGGCTGCGCACGGAACGGGCGAATGTTGATTGTTTTCTAATATCCTAGTCTTTATCGTTGAGTTCGGCCAACCTGGAAAAGACGTGGATTCGAGAATCTAATCATCCAGAGTGCGTCATTTAAAGAGAAGATGAAGAAACAATCTAAAAGAAAGTGTCTTCCTGTGTAAACGAATATCGAACGTTAGAATTGGCCGGTGCACGTTACTCAATGTCTAAGCCAAGGATCAAGAAATTGTTTTGTCAGCGATTTTTTTTTTTCGAATTTTAAAGATCGTTAATCTCCACTTCATTTTATTATTCTCAAGCATCCACGAAGCGCATCTGTTTCGCGCCTCCAATTGTTATTCGTGTAAATAACTCGGAAGAAGATTCTTGTTGCGTCTGCTATCGGCCAGTTCTCCTTTTACCTGAAGAAACGAAAAAAAAAAAAAAAACCAATCCAAATTCCCACAGGTGGCCGCCAAGAGAATTTTCAATTTCAAAAATCCAAACGAACTTACTACCTTAATGGAACTCGAACGTGGATACCATCAATGATCCGAGGTCAAATGTCAATAATGGATTATCTTTTTTTTTTATTCTTTTATCCACGTTCAATTACCATTGTACAACAATGATAATAAATCTGAACTGCTCCACGCGATTCTCCTTTATCAGGATTCGCAAGAATCCAAAGGCCTCTGTCTTTGAGGAAATGAGAGCAAAGAAAATTTTCTTTTTAAAACGTACGCAAAAAAACAGATACCTTAGGACATAAGGGAAAGTGATCAAAGCAAATAAGCTAAAAAGAAGCACGTAATAGATTTAAATAAAACAGCCATAAACGTTACCGATCATTCGTTTGTTAGTATGTAAATGAACTGTTTTTTTTTTAGATGTCGTAGAATGATTGTTAGTCAAGACTGTTGCTTCGTATTATTCAGCCGATAGCCATTTAAAATCTTATTCCTACTGAGTCGCTATTAAAAATTTTATTAATCAAGATCAAATCAAAGAGATGCATCTTCATAATCGCGTATACGATTCGTTCGTCACGATGTTACATTTATTCTTGAACATTTTCATTTTCTCTCTCTCTCTCCATTGTCTCCATAAAATATCAAGTACGCCATTAATTTTTTACATTAGTTTAAAACCCGGTAAATTAACATTAACGATTGGCGTGTTGCGATTAAATCGTTAGCATCTGAAAACCGTGACGAATTAAATGGCGACTCTATTATTTTACACGTAGTACCAATTATTCTTGCGTTCGCGAACACTCACAGAATATATATGTAATTGATAAAATAGAAAAAGACGATAAGATTAGTCAAACTTTCTACGAGAGTTAGCGTATCGTTTATTATCGATATTCATAGCGTTACGGATAGTCATAGTTTCTAGTAAAGAAAATCATTGTTCTGAGGATTTTAATTCCGCGGCCGAGTGGCACGTCGGCTTTGTTACTGCAGCGGAATATATCTCGAAGCTGAGAACGTTTGTTTTTATTGTTTTTGTTCTTTTTTTTTTATCGCGAGCATCGCGACCAACTACGAACAAACAAGAATGAGAAAAATTAGGAAAAACAATACAAGTGCGTACAGGGCCAAGCATTATTATGAATATGCCTGAGATAAGAATACTTTTCTCGTCCCTCGTGCTGCGATTAATCGTTTGTACGACTCAATTTTGTTTTTTCATTTCTTTAATTTTTTAATTCCGTGACCGAGCGCACGTCGGCTTTGTTATTGCAGCGGAATATATCTCGAAGCTCAGAATGTTTGTTTTTATTGTTGTTGTTTTTTTTATCGCGAGCATCGCGACCAACTTCGAACAAACAAGAATGAGAAAAATTAGGAAAAACAATACAAGTGCGTACAGGGCCAAGCATTATTATGAATATGCCTGAGATAAGAATACTTTGCTCGTCCCTCGTGCTGCGATTAATCGTTTGTACGACACAATTTTGTTTTTTCATTTCTTTATCTCGCGTGCAATGCTCATGCCAAAACGAATGGACGTTATCCTCGTGAGAGACTCCTTGTTAGATACGTACGTTACACGTTTAATATCGAATTGCCGAGTTACACTTGTTAACGAAGAACGTACGATACTAGTGACAAAGAAGGAAAAGATATTAGTCAATAAGTAAAATATTGTTTAAAGAATAAAGTATAAACCACCTGATTTGCATGTATATGTATACATATAAATATTATATATTACCTGTTATCAAGTATCGGATACCTTGGCGAACGATTATGCGGAATAAATCATTTTATATGCAACGCAAGAGTATGGATTTATCATGGTTTGCAAGTAGGACGACCTCAGGCACATCCGGAACTTTGTGAATTACCTTTTTATTTATTTATCACTACTGTCATTCTGTACACTGGATGGAAGCGATGCTGATTCATATTTTTTCAGTCTTTTCTTTTTTCGTTTACTCGCCTTGCCCGAGCCCTGCTTCTGCAGGTACTCTCTCACGTTTAGTTTGTTGATTAAATATTGACGGAACATCTCCAGGGAATTTTTGCCACCGTGGCCTTTCTCGTAGATCATTGCCATGCAGAGTCTTTTAGTTTCTTCTGTGTTACCGTCCTCGTCTTCCATTTCGGTCAGAAGTAGAGAGCAGACGAGCAAAGGATCTGCGGATTCTGTTTTGCTCGACGAATCCATCAGTGTCGAAGGTTCCTCGTTAACGTTTACGGAATCATTATTTTTGTCCGACGTTATATTTGGTTGATCCGCTTCGGAGACTGTTTTACTTGAGTCGCTCGTTTTGAGTTGTGTTTGCGCAGCGGATTCGGCTCTGCAGATTTTCTTCGCGTTTGTTTCTTGCGCTTTGACCATACGACGTTTTTTTCGGGCGTGAGACCAGGTGTCTTTGTAACACGTTAGGCGACATGCCCAATTCTTTGTCTCGTTCTCATGCATGTGAAGATCTTCCATCTTGATCTGCTGAATATGTAAGACTCAGTATGTGTTGGAATAGGTTTTTTCTTTTTGGAGTATTTAGATAGGTGATACTTTACGTTTAAATCGCTGATCCAGGTTTTTAAAGCTTTCGCTACGTCGTCGCACGAGGGGAATGGATCTTGAATTGGAAATATTAAATCCACTGGAAGTCGATCGGTTGAACGTTTTGCTTTTGTATCATCAGGCTTTGATCTTATAACGGGGGCTTTTGTGAGATCTAATTTGTCTTGCGGGAGAAATGTCCATGCCAGACCCCATCTGTAAATGTGTAGATGTTTTGTTTTTTGTTATTTTTGAATGTTTCATTGTTAAGAGAAACTTTTGACAGACCTTTTTGTATTACCCTGACAAAATTCTGTCCATGCGACGTTGCTGATATTTTTATTTGTCATTTCATTTATTAAAAATAGTAAGCTGGCCTTGCGTCCTAGCATCGTTGTGTAAATTTTGATCTGATCACCCATTTTTATACTATCTTCAATAATTTTCAATACAAACTTTTGTTCACCACCCTCGACTATTAATTCGTCTTTGCAACCAGTCGGTGCATTTCTTGGTGGTAGTCTCTGTCCGTTATTCTCTGAAACTTCGTTAGTTTCAAAGAACGGAGGGTTGCACATTGAGAATGAATATGTTTCATTCTTAGGCACAGCATTCTCTAAGATCGTATCTTTGCTCACTGGAATCACTATGTTGCAAAATAATCTTTATGTATTTAGCTATCATCTAGCATCATTTATTTATTTAATAGGCTACGCTTCTCTACCTTGTATGAGATCCTGTAAATTATTGCATTTCACATTCTTTAAGGCAGATTCGATACTAGATTGTTGAATTTCGGTTCCAATCATTCTGCAACCATACATTTTTGCAAGCAACAGAGGATATACGCAAACTGCCCCTGTTCCTATATATAAAAGAGAAGTTGGTCCAGGTTGCCTAAACATTTTAAGCTTTGCAAACTCACCAATGTCAATACCACGTGCTAAAGAAATATCAGTGAGTCCAAAGTGCCGCAATAAATCTTCTATCCAAAGAATATAATTGAGACGCAGTGGAAGTGCAGGAACTAGTTTCTCTTTAGGAATCTCAACTTCCAAACCAAAATCATGTTTCAATAATATCCTTGTGAGCACTCGTAAACTTTCTTCATTCTTAAAATTGATCTTCACTTTGCCAGTGAGATCCTGCAAGTTATTTTAGAATATTAAAAATAAGCGGACGTCAAGAAAATATAAAACAAAATATTAAAATATGCTCGAGGTTATGCTTAAAAATAAATACCGTGATCGCATTTCGGCCAAACTCCGGATAGAGAATAGCGAGTTTCTTAAAATCAGGTTTATCCCTATACTTATTTCTTGGGTGCATAAATTTACGTAAATTCATTCTAGCGTTAAATCTCTTTTTTTATTTAAATCAGAAGATCTGTATTTGCCCATGTAACTGTGCTTCGTCTACCAAACTCATCTTTCACGTTAAACGCAGATGATCGATTCGTACATTCCAGACTCACATCATCGTACTGTGAATTGCATTGTCATCGCAGTGAGTGAAACAATTTAACAAAAGCATTCCGGAATTCACAAGCGTCTAAAAATTTGTGAAATTTCAAAGATAACAGTTATGTCGAACAAATTGTAGACGGTATGACTCAATGGGAGCCAGTCTGAGCCAGTCCTGTGCAGTCCTGGGACGGAGACTGACGGAAACTATAGTCTCTCGCTTTCGGTAGTGAATTAGTTCGATGAGATGTGACACTGTAGAAACACCTGTTGCTCCTTCACGTAAATAATGGCCCATTTGCTGAAGAATTTGACAAACAGCATTTGGCATGCCTTCCACGCGTTGCAAGGAGACGTTCCATACATCGTGGCAAAGTCTAAATTAAAGGTAAACTTTCCATTCACTTATCTTAAGTGCCACATAATCTTATGTCAGGCCTTTAAGATCCAAGGGGGTGTGGCAATTTTTAAATCTCTTTAGTTTCACTACATAATATATAATTGGTTGTGGGCATTTATCTTCTGTGAGGATCTTTAATTTTATTTTCAATAAACTTTCGTTCATTAGGTGTTGACAGCAAATATAGGAACTCTACTGGATCTCTATGGAGTTGAAAAGGGTCTCGAACATTACAGAAGCACTCCGACACTGACCTTTGAACAATATATTTATTACTTACAACGAGAGGTAAATGTTATTTATTTTAACTATTTAATGTACATTGTGTAATTGGCTCATGTAATTTATAGGTTTTTGCCTCCCTTACCGATTCTACTTCTATCCATGCATGTAAAGCATTGGAAGAGTGTGTCGATGAAATATGCTGGCTCGTATGTAGGAAGCCATACTTGGAAAGGGCTCATCCCATTTTCGAAGATCATAGTGTATATCAACTTTTCAGAATTTTTTGTCTATTAGCCGAGATGGAACCAGATGCTACGGATTCTTCTTATTTGGTACAATAATTTCCTGTAACCTTGTGAACTGGTATTCTATTGTATTTCACTTCGATACTTCATTTTAATAGGTAACAATGCACGCTGATGAATTAGCTCAAGTTGCGTCCCACTTGGTTACTTCGTTAGGACTAAACTGGGATGCCAATGATTTTTCAGCATTGTCTGCAGCGATTGGAACATTCAGGTACCTCATTGATTTTACCAAGTAAACGTATTTAATCCCGAAGAGAACCTTAATAAATATATCTTATAAATCAGCAAAAGAAATAACTTACTATCAAAAAGCTAGATTCGGGATTAAAAACGTATCTGGTAGCCGCATCTCTCGTTTCTTCAGCCTTCCATTTAGCAAACGTATTTCCAAAAAGATTCCCCACATTTCTGGCAGTTCTGGAGTCGAAATATAGTGGAGGCGGTGCGCTGGACACAGCCGCGTTAACAGAAGCGATAGATGATCTCCATCAGATATACGTGAATGACGTAATCAAGAAAGTAAGATATAAATCAGCTCGAGGTATCCTTCCTCTCCATTGACGTCCGAAAAATTGATTAAACCATGCTATCCCAACGAAGGGCTACTTGATGAAAAAAGGCTACTTGCTACCGACGTTGCGCTACTTCTGGTTTGTCCTACGACCTGGTGAATTGGCATACTACAAAGATTCCCAACAGAAGGAACCTACAGGAACCATAAATCTAAATGCCAATTGTTGGGCAGACACTGTCACCACTGGTGGTAAACCTGACAGAAGATTCATGCTGAGCACTCCGGAGCACAGATGCATCGAATTGGTAGCTGAGAATCATAGAGGAAGATTACAGTGGTTAGCAGCTTTGCAAACAGCGATACAGCATTCAGGGGAAAAAATTGGATACCAGAGAAGTCTTGCCAATCAAAGAAGATCTCTGCGTCAGGTGAGTTTTCAAATTAAATTAAAATATTATTTTCTTTATATCGAACCACTACACATGTTATCCAGGCTACAAGACAACAGAACGAAGAGACCAGATTGGAATTGCAACACGAGAGACAAGCGCGAATAGCCGCCGAATTACAAGCCAGAAAACTGGAAGCCATCTCTAAGGAAGAAGGTGCAAGAGTCCAGGAACTGGAGGACGTTAAACGAAAGCTAGAGGCTCTGCTACAAGAAGAGAAACAAGCTTTGCGTGACGAAGAGATAGGTAAGTAATAATTATCCATAATTTTCCTGCATCAAAAACAAAATACAATAAATAAAATTCTAATCACCTTCAGTGCGAGGTTTACAAGCCAGGGTCTTAAGGGAGGAATGGGAACGACGGGAACAACTTGAAAGGCTACAACAAGAACAGCAAGAGCTTCTGGAATCCGAAAAATTGAAACGCTTAGAATTTGAGCGTAAACAACGCGAAAATGAGCGACAATTGCGCGGTGAGTTTTACGTTAAATAAAAATATCTACAAAAATACATATTTTTCAAAAATACGATCGAACATTGTAGAAGCGCAAGGACGTCTCCATCAACTGGAAGCGGAAAAGCAAAATCTCGACGCGGAATTGCGTTCCGCCTGTGAGAAAGCAAAACGTGCCGAAGAAGCTCAAGTTTTATTGGAGGCGCAAATAGTCGTAACGAGGCCCCAGAGAACCGGCGAGCGAATAAGACGGACGCAGAGTTTCATTCCAACGACTAAAGAGCGGCCTCTGTCCCTTGAGAAACACGAAGACAGAATATCCTCCCTGCAGAGACATTACTGATCATGTGTGTCTCTCGAAAATCAAAATATGTGTTCAGAATTTACCACGGGCGAGAGAATGAACTCTGTTAGTTCCTATGTAAACTAATTCTTGCCCAATCGCGGATTCGCCGAAATCTTAGCCAAATTCGAACAAGAACAACGATGCTGCAGTACCTATTACTATTATTATTATTATTACTATTATTATTATTATTACACGTCCTCGTCCAAGTTCACGTTAACTTTATACACATGCGATATTAACGAATGAGAGTTACCGCACAGTATAATTTTTAATCGAATGCCAGTCTACTATGACGTTATTTACTTATCTATTATCACAGATTCTTATACTCGCTGTAAATACTAATATACTATATTTTAATATTATTTTTTAATTTGAATGGACGTGCTGCGCTTTGGAGGAGCTTTCCAAAAGATAGGATTATCGTTCGGTCGGATATATTTGGAACGAGCAACCACATTTGTTCATAAGAATAATCATTGTTATGTATAAAATTTATAACGTGATATTATAAAGATTATATATTTTACTTATCACGAGGAGATTATGGTATTTATTTGGATGGAGCTTAGTCGTTCACAATTTATTATCGTACTGTATATCCATGGTAACCGGCATGTGATCGATCAAACGGTTCTCCAAGTATCATTCGTTAAGGTAAACTCGTTAAGGAGAGCAGTAGAAATAGATTTTGAAAATGCCAGCTAAGAAGAAAAAAGGAAAAGCTTCAAAATTGGCTCGTATGAGCGAGGAGGAGCGTGCACGTTATTTGCAACACAGAGCAGAATTAGAATTGGAAGCGAAGAGACGTAAGCAACAATTGATAGCTGTTTTTACAAAGGTATAATGTAACTTTGTAAGGGAGAAGCTTTTGTCATTTATTTTATATTATTGTTTACTTAGTCGTTTGTGCGTTTTTAGAACAAACTAAAACGCGAGGAGGCTTTTTCGCGACTCAACACTGCGAAGATCAACGAGCAATGGCGTTTCATATTGCGGCAAATCAAGTGTCGCGAATTGTATGTCCACGTTGAGTATCTTTGGAAGAATTTTGAAAGGACATTAGAAATAAGAGATGCCGTGATACAGAAATTGTACGACGAATTGGAAACTGCGGATGCTGATCACAGAAGATCGCAAGAGGCGCACGTTACGATGTTGGATAGATTAATTGGTAAATTTTGTGTGAATAATAAAGCGCGAAGAATTTGATCCGATTGGATTAAATTAATTTTAATGATCTTTCAGGAATGCACAGGGACAGACTGGCGAGTCTGCGGATTAATTATCAGGAGGCTTTGAAGGAAATCGAATGTGGCGAAGAAAAGGAACTGCGAGAACTCGAGAATGAACTTAACGAGGACGCTAGACATTTGCAAACTATAATTTTTGCACAGAAAGAATGTTTAGCCACGAAATTAGCTCAAACCAGAACACGCAATGCTGTTAATACGCATAATATTGTTTATTCGGTATAAATGCTCAGTAGTTATCAGTCATTGATAACAGCATGATTTTTTGACTAGTTCAACTTTTTTTTAGAAAGAAGAAACGTCGGCGGAATTGAGTCGTGATACAGGCAGTAAAATGGAAGATATGTGGGCTCGATTGAATTCAATTATTTCGGAATACACGTCGAGCACGGAAAGTAAAAGGAAACAGTATGAATATTTAAAGGAACAGGATGAAGCAGCGAGGATGGAGGCTGCTTTGTTTCCTAAACATCAGGAACAGCTGCAGGATACTATAGAAAATTTGAAAGAAAGCTTGGATGTACTTTCGCGTGACTGCGAGGATACTACGACGGAATTAAGGGATCAACTTCAAGATTTAAATAAGCGTATTTGGAAATTAAGACACGATACAAAATTAGCTGGCACTATAGATGCTATACAACTGAAGAGGCTGAGTGTCATCAGCGCGGGAGTAATAAAAGTACGAAAGTGAATTTGGTTAATTATTTGTAAAATTGTGAGAAATTATTACTTTCTTTTTATTTTTAGGAATTGAAAAGCTGCAAGGACAAGGGTATGGCGTTAAAATTATTATTGAAAATCTGCTCGAATCTAGAGCCGCCGTTACCCGTCATTGAAAAGTATGCAGTTCGCAATGAGAATTCGGGAAAGGAATCGTATTCAAAATTTGTAAGTCACTTTGAAATTATTCAGGAGTAACGTGGTGACGATTTACACTAAATTGTATGTTTGGTTAGGTCACTAATCCTTATAACAAAATGGAGAAGTTTTGGGAAAAATATAATCGTATCAAAGCTGAGAATATATTGATGAGGAAAGATCACGATCGTTTGTACGCAGAAAATAAACGGCTCAGGCACACTTTGCGTACTTATCTTATAACTGTCGTTAGATCGCCAGCTTCCAGACCGCATACTGCGATTTAGTTAGAATAATTTTAACGAGATTTTATCACGCCATTTTATAACGGTTGTAATTAAGATATTAAGTAATGACAATTAATAAAGTACAGTGTATTCGAGACGATTGTTATTCATGTTATTAGTTATAATCATATGGCGCTGCTATCGTTAAAAAATTTTATTCAGGCTGATGCGTAGTTGCTTCAAACTGCTTCAAACTCTCGCGTGTGTTGCCATTTAAATTATGTGACGTTCATATAGTTTATTTGATTATTTATTTAAAAATAGCTAGCAGTGTCGTATTATTATATATTCAATTTCGCAAAGTAACTTTACTGTCTGAAAGTATAATTGACGGTTTTTTTTTTATTTCTATAAGATAAAGAAAACCGCGTTGCCACGCGTCACGAGTTTCATTGATATGATTAAAATGAGATTTAGAGTTTTATAAAAAGCAGTTTCTTTTAAAAAAACGATTGTGTTTTATATTACGGTCTCTTTCATTCGGATAATTAACTTTTCAATCTGTGGCGACGTCGGTGCTAAATACATTAGTACTAAGCTTACAGTACTAAGAGTACTTAAAAAGAAAAGGCGGGAACCGGTAATTCCGTTGTCGAAAGAATGAGTTTTAATGTGGTTTTCATTTATTTAAAATAAAAGAATAAACAATCTTCCTTCTTACTTTACAGTACGCGTACAGCGTTACGTCTTATTTTTTATTTATTGACGTATTTGAACATTGTCATTGTAGTCATTTAATAATGTGAACGGAGCGCGTTTTATTGTAGTGAGGTTATGTTTTGTATGACATTAATTTTTATGAGTAAATCAAAGTAAATATGGATCTTCCCGCAACGCAAGTCCTCGATTGTGCATCAGATGATTTTCCGAATGAGCAGGTGAATATTGATACAGTTTACTTATATATAGAGGTACATCATAAATTTTATCATTTGTCTGTACAGGTCGGAATTCTATCTGTTGGATCAACTAATTATCCAGTGTTCTTGGGTGTCAATAAAATTGGACGACATCCAGGATGTCACATTGTTATCAACCATAATGTGAGTAATATTATTAGTTTCAATATATATTATTATTTGGGAACTAGTTTGTCTTTGCTGACGAAGCTTCTCTTTGAAAATTTAACAGCTATACATCGATACTAAATATACAGCATCAATGGAACCATATTTTTATCAGTCTTGTCATTTATTCTTGAATGAGATAATTATTAGAATACTTGATTAGTAATGTGTTTATTAATTTTTTTATTAATTAAACACTACTAAGTATCGAGAAATGTAGTTTCGTTTATTTTACATTAATAATTGAGGACAATAAAGTAGCTCTATGAAAAGAATAAAGTTTCACTCGAGGATTTTTTGGATGTAACTTTCATGCATATTGATGAATCGAAATCTTTAAAATTCATCTTTCTCGGACCAACGCTTCAGTCTATTTTCATCAAAGTCTATGGTTCTCCAGAAATTCTTTTCTCCCAAATTGGAATTTGATTCCATATAGATTCTATCAGGTGATGCAATGTGAAGATAGTACAGATCCTTCTTGGATGAATCCAGTTCATGCCATTCCGTTCCAATATCAGGTACTCTGGAATAAATTGGATATTTTGGTTGCTTCGCTCCTACAGGTTCAGCAAAATGTACTTACTTTTTCATGGCATACGAAACCCAAATACTAATTAATTTCTTTTGCATTAGACTGTCCACTGCAGTAAATTCATTCTTGTACCATATATCCAAAATATATCTAACATCATCAGCATGGCTCACACCTATGGAAATTAAAAATGAAAAACATGCTAAAAATATAAATGTTTTTCTCTTACCAAAGTCTTCCTTGGTACCACTTAACCATTCGCTTGTACTCGAAGCTCCTTTGTACGAGAAATAATAAAACCAAACTGGACTCTCGTTGACATTCGCCTGAATTCTAGCAGCTTTTTCTACATCCACAGCAAAGAGTCGATCACCCACCATTTGTATCAGTGATTTTACACTTAATTTGTCTATTAGTTTTGATCCAAAATAATGCTCTTTAATCTTCCTTGCAATCTCTATATGCTTTTCCTTTGGTATTGTGTAGTTGAAGTCCAGGAGATGCGGCGCAATTGATTCCCAGTTATCATCCAATTCCTTTAGAAGCTGCTGGTTGCCAGCAAACTCTATAATTGAACAAGGATAAATAGAAGTCTTAATTACAAAATTATCGGCAGTCATTTTTACCAGCAACGGGATATAGTCCTTCCTCGCTTACAACTCCTGTAATCCAAGGAACATCCTGTACAGCACCACTGTTAATAACTTCTATGGGAGAACGATTGATAAATGGTGCATCGCCAGCTTTTTCAACTACTGGCCCAAAAGGAGTGAAGGGATTGTAAAGCCACGGCTGGAAAAAAAGCATTACTTCTTATTCTCATCAAGACATCTTGATAGATATATCCAGTTTTACCATGAAATCCCCAACAGCCTGCACCAAGGCTTTGGCAGGTCGATATTTGAGACAGCGAACCAATTCTTTGTTGTTGTTCGTAGGACATCCCATAAGTGAACCCAGCTTCTTTGCCTTTTCCAAAGAATTCTCAGTTTGGGTCCAGCAGTTCAGCGCAGTACCACTCATAGATATCCCATCTGCAAGATAGACAATAGTTACACGTTCCATACTTATAAAAAAAAATTATATTTTATCTTGATATGGTTTTAGTACTTTGAAAGAGGCCAGCACTCAATGGTGATAGATAATGATAATGCACACTGGCACCACCAGCACTCAATCCAACCAAGGTCACCTTTTTGGAATCTCCACCAAAAGATTCAATGTTCTCAGAAACCCATCTCAGTGCCATACTCTGATCCTTCAGGCCCATGTTGCCAGGAACCACATCGTCCTCTGTACTCAGGAAACCTGGAGCACAATTCCTTTTCTTATTACATCCTCAATACCGATGGTTCTAACAAATACAAATTTTCACCAGCACCTACCAAGCGGTCCCAAACGATAATTGATAGTCACTAGTATAACATCACTATCCATCAAATACTTAGGATTGTAAATCATCCCAGTACCAAACTGAAAGGCACCGCCATGAATCCAAAAGAATACAGGAATCAGTTCATCTTTATTATCTCGGACTGGCGTATAAATATTCAAATAAAGACAGTCTTCTGCACCCTCCACGCGATCCTGAGGATTCTCAGGTACATGAGCGTACTGAAGGCACGGAGATCCAAATTTCGTAGCTTGCAGTTCCCCGGGCCAAGCCATTATCTCTTGCGGAGGCTGTAAGATAACAATTGTACTTATCCTCCTTAGACCGAGAATTCGATTTCAAATATTACCCAATTAATTAACTGTAATATAATTGAATTATCAAATTAATTAATGTTCCAGCTTACCTTGAACCTGAGTTTCCCAACCGGTGGAATTGCATAAGGAATTCCTTCGTAGGCCTCATACTGTCTACCTTCGTTAGACAACTTGTAGTATCCTTTGATTCCTCCCAGAGGTGTCTTTACTCTCGGTTCCACGTCATCCGCATAGCCAGAGCCCAGGACGCTCAAAAGTATCAGGACGATCAGCTTCATTACGTTGCTTGTGCGATGCACATCCGATTAACGTAACTTCCCTACAATAACTAACCCCACAGGTTCTCCTTGACTCGTGATATCTCGCGTTATGTTTCTCCTTGGCTCATTACTGCGCAAGCATAATTTTTAATATTAAAAACATTCTGATAACAGTTTCTTTTTTTTTATTCAAACAAGATTATTGTGTACCGAAATTTCATATTCCTTCCACGCGTTAATATTTGAAGATTATCTCAGGCCATGTACGCATAACTATGAATCCCCCCAAAAAAATAGGGAGCTTTGTCACTCAAACTGCCACACAATTATCAATTAGTTTAAATAGCCACTGCTGATTGCGTATTGCCAAGATTATTCTTGGCGAGAGTGAAAATTAAGACTAACTGACCCTGATAACAATCGATCAGATATTTTTGACCTTACACGTTTCTTCAGAGCGACTAAAAATAGGCGGGTACGATACAAGCCAGATAAACTGTTTACTACATTTGAATAGAATTCTTTTGAGCTCCATCAACCTCCAGGAGATAAAGTTAATAATGTCGCGTATGAAAACACTTTCTTTTCTTTGATTTTCAGACTGTGTCCAAGGAACATGCTGAGATCGAGGCTGGCAAAGGAAATAACACATTTATATGCGACCTGAGATCCGCCAACAGGACTGTAATAAACAATGTAAATAATTTCTGCAATTCTTTCTAAGTACTTATAATATTATGATATTATCCTAATGTCACTGTCTGTTCACACATAGACTTTCATAAGTATTATCTTACTGCGTAACATGCTGCAATTGCAAGAAAGTTACTCATTGATAAGCTAAATTGCATGATAATTCTTATTACGTTTTATTGTAACATTAACGAGTCCAATTTAACTCTACTTGAGACAAGTTAGTTATTTTAAATTATGGATTTTTTTTTTTTATCAGCGGTGCCTTCGACCTGGTCTCTTCTATCAGCTGAACGATGGAAACGTTATCACTATGGGTCAAATAAAAGCCACCTACAAGGTGCTGGATGATAACGATGAGGTCTTGATGGAGAATTCAGTAATACCAGTAACGCCGTTATTGGGAAAAGATAAAAATAAGCAGAAGAATGTGATACCCGGTACACCTGATTCTTCATTGGTGAGTTTAGGAGGACAAGAAGGTCCATTTGTATTACTTGGAGTTCTTAAGTTTAAGGATTCAGGTCTGATTGTGTATTTGTGTAGAATAACTCGTCCACGTGCGAAAGTGACAATTCCGTTATCGCTGGAACTCAGCGCGAAAAATCAAATGTCTTTCGACTACCTTCGTTACCTGCGCAAGTTATCTCGAAAAAGAATAAGGCTAATGTATCTGCTGATGCTGTGGAAACGGTCACTGGCGTCTCATTGGATGACAATGATCTGGCGATGGATGCGCGACCTTCGACATCTGAAAATGAAAAGGAAGAGGACAGTATCTTTGATAAGGAAACGGAAAGTTATTCCCAGGCGCATGGAAACGAATCGCAGCCAGCGTTCGATATTCATGACGCGGAAACGCAGACGTTTGTCCTGGACGGGATAAAAGATGGAAAAGTGGAAAAAGTTAATGAGAAAAAGATTTTAGAGGATGTTACAAAGTCGAAGAGCCAGGAGGAGAGGTTGAATCCTTCGCAGAATTCAAATTCGTCGGCACAGAATTTTTTGAACGTCTCGCTGCCGCCCAGCCCGGTTAATATTTACGTTGGCGAAAACGACGGACCCTCCGATACGGATGGCAGCTTCATTCTGATAAGGGCTGACGATTTTAACGAAGAATTCGATGAGAGCAACGAAAGCCACTCGAAGAAACAGGGCGACGAGTCGATTGTCCGCGATGGAAATTACAAAGATAGAAGCGACGTTACAGCCTCGTCGAAAATTTATTCCAATGCTGATATCGAGTCTAATAATTGTTTAAATGCTGATATACACGATGCGCCAACTCAGTGCATTGAAAATGAAAAATCAAATATAAAAGAGACAAAAACGCATGACGACTCTGAAACGGATGAGGAGGGAATTTTTCAAGATTACTTATCCCAAAAGGAATCGAGGAGTCCAGAGAAATACGAGACCAAGGACGATTCGGAAACGGACGAGGAGAGACTTTTTGAAAAATTCATCCAGAATGATAAAGAAAAGGAAAATTCAAAGGCGAAGGAATCAAAGATTTCGAGCACTGAGAAACCTAATGAGGATGACGATATATTCGATGCTCTCACTCAGAAATATAGCATCAAAGAGAAGAAGGCGATTAAAGAAATAAATAAATTGTCAAATCAGTCAGGGAGCACAGAATCTCCAATTGTCCTCGAAGAAGACGTTGATCTTTTTACAGCGGCAACGCAAATTCCTCCTAAGGATGATCAGCAGGTAAACATAGAGTCACAGCCTACCCAAATTTTGGAAATCAATAATTCCGAACCCACGAAAAAAGCATCGAATGTCTCCAGTGAAAGCACCGAGCAAAATGACATAGATTACGAAATGGCGCCGACTCAAAGGATCGATGATATAGCCGAGACGTCATCCGAAGCAGCATCCAAAAAACAGACGAGTCCAGCGCGCAGAAAAACCTACAGAAGAATCAAAATGCCCCTGGCGGATTCCGAAGACGCCGAGGAAAGTTTGAACGATAATATCGAAACTAACCTCAAAAGTGTGTTTAACGAATCGAGTAACAAGGACGGAGCAATGGAGAATTCGGAATTGTCATCACAGACAGTTCGCAACGCGTTGAAATCTAAGCAGGAAAATCCCATTGAAAAATCATCATCGGGATTTTATCCCGAGACGAGAAATAGAAAATCACTGCGTAGCAAAAGGGACACGATGGGCACGAATGACAGCGTCGAGTCTAATCTTAAGAATCTACTTAGCGAATCGAGTAACAATGATATGAAGGAGCATTCACAATTGTCATCGCAGACGCTTCTGAACGTGCTGGAGTCGACCCAGGAAGCAGCTATTGAGAAGTCGCCCAGAGCTGATCCTGAGACGAAGACTAAGAGATCGTTACGTAAGAATATAGAGACGGCGGCTAACGAATTCGATCGGAAGGAAACCGAAGAAAGGAAGGATCTTCCGACTGGGACAGATTCGAACGAGGAAAATTGGAGAAGCCGCCAGTCGGATAGAAAAAGCTGCGGCGAAACGACACCCGAGAAATTGACGTCTTGGATTAACGATGAGGTAGATATTTTGGCTGAATTTCCACCCGTCAATATTTCAGGCACCTTATCGAATCCTGTTACCTTATCAAAACCCATAACCAATAATTTGTTTAAGAGCGCTAAGAAGTCCGGTCGACGAACTGCTGCGAAAACTAAGAGGAATAACCGGAAACTGGATAAATCCATTGGAAATAGAGACTCTCCTAGCTCTAGCGTTAACAGAGACGAAGGTGAACCGTATCGTATCGTTAAGTATTCCTTAGGAGGATCATCCTCGAGGCAGTCGTCGTCTTCCTTGGATCTGGACCCTGAGACACCTGGTGGCAGTAAAAGAAAGTTATCGACTAAAGTCAACGCAGAAATTTCCGACGACGAAATGGAGTTCGAGGAGATAAGGAACATAGCAGAGAGAATGTTGGCCGTGAAATCTGTTTACGGTTCCAGTAATACGGTTCCGATTAAAAAAGTGACGGCAACGTCCGTCAGGAAATCTGATGGAGTATTGCATAATGTATTACCTGGACGTTCTCTCTTATCTACGGACCGTCAAAGTTGTCCCTTATCAGTCAGTGTTATAGGCAATAATAAGAAAAATTCACCGTGCAATAAATTGGATGATGAGCGATCGTCTGTTTTTCAGGTCGAGAAGGAAGCTCCGTTGAGAACGATCGTTAAAGCGCAGGATAGAAATTCGCGGGCGAAAACGCGCGGCGAGACTACAAAGAAGAAGTTCGACGAAAACGTAAGTTTGAACCCAGAGAGTGAAAAATCACTAGTAAATGGGAAGCAGTTAAAAATTTTAATAAACAGAATAGACGAGGATACGAAATGGAATTGTTCCTTTGTTATCAAGGACGAGCCTCGGGAGGTCCTGACCGAATCGGGAAGAAAATCATCTCGCGTCGGGAGTCGGAAGGAAAATAAAAATATGAAAACCGAATTAATCGAATCTAAGAAGGAGGACGAGCCGGGATTGGAGTCTCAGGAGATCGACGAAATTATAACAAAGTGGTCCAGTACCGCAGGTACCAATATTAATGAGAAAGAGGAAACAAGTGGAAGAAAATGTCCCAGCAGAAAATCCAAGAGAAGCAACGTGAATAATATAAAGAAAAAAGATGAAACAACTAACGAAGCCATTAATTCTACTGAATCCAATGATTTGAGTCGCGATGTCGTTTTTGAGAAACCTACGAAAATTCCGAGAAGAACAAGAGCAACGAAAGAATCCTCAAAACTCTCAAAGAGTGTGACAGAGACACCAAAGTTAACCGAAAATTTAACAATGGCGCAAACTCAACCAGCACGAACTCGACGTGGAAGATCAGCTACCGTTGAGAAAAGTTTGATTGATGAAAAATCACCTAGTGATAACAGTGAAAAAGATATTTCTACCGTGCCGGATACTTCGGAAGAGTCTACGATAAGAACACCTAAGAAAGGAAGAGGTAGAGGAAGATCAGCTACCGTTGAGAAAAGTTTGGTTGATGAAAAATCAGCAGGTGATAACAGTGAGAAAAATATTTCTACCGTGCCGGATACTTCGGAAGAGTCTACGGGAAGAACACCTAAGAAAGGAAGAGGCAGAGCAAGGAAACGTAAACTCGATGAAGTTCAAATTGAAAATCCAGCAGATACAAGTATGGAAACGTCAATATCAAACATGTCAACGTCATCTGCTAACAGGAATAATTCATCTTTGTTGAGTCTGATGTCGCCATCTAAGAGAAGGCAGAGAATACTGTTTACAGGTGTCACCCAGAACGATTATCGCAAAGTCATACAAAAACTAGGTGAGGATAACTTGCTGAATAAAGTAAAAAGAATTTACTAATAAGAATACTAAAATTACAGGTGGGATGGTAACTGAAAGTCCATCTACTTGTACGGTACTTGTTACTGACAAGGTACGAAGGACATTCAAGTTTCTCTGTGCTATGGCCAGACCGGTGCCAATAGTATCTGTCGAATGGTTAATTGAGAGTGAAAAATCTGGTCACTTCCTAGATATGGAAAAGTTTATCCTGCACGATCAAAGTGCTGAATTAAAATTTCAATTTATTTTACAAGAGAGTCTAGAGAGAGCGCAGGCTGAGAAACTTTTAAAAGATTACGACGTACTGCTAACACCCAACGTGGCGCCACCGTCGATCCCAGAGCTCAAAGGTGAGTCATCAATCGTTATTTATACCGAATAAAAAAATGAAAACTGCCTCGTTCTTACAGAGATATTAAAAAACTGTGGAGCAAGACCGCTCCTGAGGCCACTTACCACCTGGAACAAGAATACAATAGTAATATCCCGCGAAGAAGATCTGGCAAACGCCAAAAAGTTCCTTTCGAAGGCCCCAAAAAATGTTCCATTAGTATCTCCAGAATTCATTCTAACCGGTATCTTGAGGCACGAAGTGAATTTTGATGAGCATCGATTGACCCTACAGTAATGATCATATGCATTTTGTTACTGTGTGCCATTGTATAAAAGAGATATTATTAAATATTCTTTAATTGTAAATAAATTATTTTTTTAAACGACAAAACGTTTGTGCAGCGACTGTACATGCAATGTTTACATAGCATACAACGTGTACAAACGCAGACAGGTGTCCGCCAGTGTCGGAGCTGACCAAGTAGTGGGAGAAAATAAAAGGCCACGGCGTAGTTTCTTTATCTCGTGGAGCCGTAAAGCGAAACGAATTGTACAATACTGCATGTAATTCGCTGTAGAAATTAACACAGCGTAACCCATTTGTATTATGCATAATCTAGTTCCAAAAGAGCAGAACAATGACTCAGAGCGAAGAAGCCATAAGGTAAATGCTCCTATTAGTGGCAGATTCACGGTTTCGTGTTATATTGACTTTTCTGGACATTCCAGCGACGTTTTCCTGTATTATAAAAGAAATTTAGAATATATCCTATCAGATAGCGCAGTGAAAATTAATGGGAACAAGGCAGTATCGAGGGTGCCACTAATAGGAGCAACCACAATTATTTTTTTATTTAGCCATATTTTCCGAAAGAACACAGCTAATGAGCCATATTGAGGGGTTTTGGTTAGCCAGAAATGTCCTTGTCAAAGCAGAATTCATTTCGAAGACCCGATATTAACAGTTTGGTGAATATTTCAATTTTTCTGTGACGCAGTTCTTAACCTGCCACTAATAGGAGCATTTACCTTAATAGATGAAATTGTTATGAACTATTGCAAATACTTAAAAAAGAGACAAGGTAGAAGGATAAAGAGATCGTTACTGCAAGTATTCTTTATTGCATTTTCCTCTGCTTCGACATACAGATTTTATTATTGATATTAATATGAGAGCGAGCTAAGAATCACAATTCGCTCAGATGAAAAGAAAAAAACTTAAAAAAAGTAATCCTAACGACTATAAGATTTATTCATAATCGATTATTCTACCGAGACATCAATGATTTAAGCTTATGTCTAGAAGTCAGGAAACAGGCGGCTCGTCAGCAACCGCCTTGATACACTCAATTTTTTTTGGGCATTAATCCTATATATATGTATATGTTTAAGGCGATCTCTAGCGCTGTGACATCGATGATGATGCAGTATATAATGTAGATGACTTAAATGACTAAGTGTGGCTATTTAGAACGAAGAAACAAAGACTCCATGATCGCTGACTGGGTGAGATTGCCAATAGTTACGTTCTAGAGACTATTGACCTCCTAAATAAGCTCAGGGAAAACACAGGAGGTCCACGATCGTCCCTTCTAACCAATGGTTGAGGAACGTGGAATCTTCGAAATCTGAAATAAGATATCACCAATATAAATAAAAGATTTAATCATCCTGCTATAATCGTTAGCTCATTAATTGTCAATTTCTTTGTTCGCGTATAAGAGATCATCTTGTACTGCGTATTTTCTGAGAAATTACAAACAACGTTAATAAAGAGCAAGAAAGCAGCAATAAGGGATATTAGAATTTCATCGATAAACATACCTGCGCTCTAAGCTTTGTCCTTGGCGACTTGTCTCTTGTTGTGCTCAGAATTCATGAGCTTGGTCAAGATCTTTCTGGAATGGCCGCTGGGATCGAAGTGATTCGTATGAAAAACAGCTTCACGTTTGCTACGCTGTTTACCGCCGTGTCCAGTAAAGATGTGCTTGTCGTAATCGTAATTGAAGTGCTCGTACTCGTCGTAATTTTGCTCCGACATTATTCACTCCTTGATTTTAACGAATTACTCGAAAAAAATTATATCGCAGATACACTGCAGAGATACTCTCGCTTACGTTAGTCCGCTCGCTTTCACGGTTTCCTCGATACTGCGTTGTTCGTCCCGTTGCCGCTCCTTTTTTATATCTTCTCGTAGTTCGCGCATGCGCACCGACCAGCCTTGCTTACGGTGTCGTACGTTTGCATTACGTTTCTTCCACCATTTTCTTAGCATCGGTCGAATTGTTATACGGATTACAATGCAACCAAACGAAACAGTGGCTTTTAACCACGTGGGATTCTTTACGCAGTGTACAATGGTATTTATCCGCGTTCGATGTAAACTCTAATTCAATTGTCTTCGTATAATTTTCATTGGAATTCCAATCCTCGGGCTTTTGTTTTTCAATGATTTTTCATCACATGGGACGCCGGTATGTTTGGCAACAATTAAAAAGAGAACAGTGGGGATTGGTGGGGATACACATGCGCGATGGAGACGCAGCTACTCTTTCGGACCTCTCTGAAAATGTCCTGAAGACCGGTAATACATAAATACACAAATACGTAGATACATACGTATATGGCTTGTTGTTTTCTTCATTTTACTGTGATGACTGGTACGGGATATGGTGTGACAAGCTGTGACACGTTCAAGGCGCGAAAGAAAATGGTGGGGATTCTGTGAGCTCGGTATCTATCGAGTTTCTATCTGTTATAATTTCGAGACAACACTTTGTCAGAAATGATAATAAAATTGTACATAAAGACGCGTAGAGTATTGTGAATTTAAAAATTCCAGAACGACCTCCTTTCTATTTTATCCTTATCTAGTCTAGGAGACTGTTTATACGTATTTGTATACTTCTTTACTGGAAATTAAAAGAACTTTTACTGAAACGTCATACGAACGTATTGAGAATCGCTGACGCGGTGAGATGTAAACTTTATGCATTTTTCAGCTTTTATGAAGTCAATATGTCAAATTATTTCAGGCTTGAAGAAGCTAAAATTTTTTGAAACGTTGCAGCCTTGAAGATATCGTATGACATGTCGGATAATACAAACTATCGGAATATTAATATGTAACAGAAAGTATAGAATAGTCTGGAGTATCGAATATTCCACATGGTTCTTCTGTCGGCCATTCATGATCATGCGCAGTTATCCAAGAACGATTAACGTAGATTGTCAAATTTCTTTCCGTTCTTATTTCACAGGGTTGGTTTAATTCCAAATATCAAAAAAGCTGAAAAATTTGAATTTACCCAAGATTCTATAATCATATCCATAGGTTCTTCTCGTTCAAAGAGTATATTCAAAATCTCCTTATGCCCTAAAACTTACAGTAACAATTACCTAACTTGTTTTTTTTTCCAGATGCTCAACGAGAAAAGAGAAGACAAAAATACCGCGTAAAACACGTACAGTAAATTTTAAAACGACCTAAGTACACAAATAAAACAAGACTGTGTCAAGAATTTTCTGTCCTCGCATTCAAAGTCAATTTCGTACACTGTAGATGCACCAGTGAGTCTCCAAGGTAACCATAAATATAATTACGTTGTCGTTTCGTATTAATAACCGTTACAGATACGTATAGTAGATACAAAAAGTATTTGAACATCCCATTTCGTGCAATGATTTAAAACTGACAAAGCACTTTGATCATCTTATAATTAAATTATACAATCCTCTCAGCCTTCTTTCTTTAAACGAATTACATATATGTATATTTATACCTCTATGTACAGTAACATCAAAAACACGGCCTGGGCGAAGACTGTACCATAGAATTATACGTGTGTTACTCATTGTGTATGGAGCTAGTCTGTCGAGTCTTGGAAATTATTCTTGTTTTGTTCTTATATCTTGTAAATATATCCCGTTAGTATTTCGATGCGTGGACACATGTCTTGTGCAGCAAATATTCAAGTTTACCTTACTAACACGTTTGTCTGATGGCCTGAAGGAGTATATACTATTTATGCACAACGGCCTTTGGTATAGCATTTTGTAAAAGTATTTACTGCGACTTCTTATACTGTACAGTTTTACTTGTATCCAATCGTCAGTAAGTTTCTCAGATGTTGAGCTGCTCCGCCATAGTTGATATTTAGCTTCAGGCGAGGAATAATCTCGATCGTGTTTATCTCTCTTGGATCGTATCTGCGTGAACTACACGATAACGCAAGTATTATTTATTTTGATTCCTCTTCCACAATCTAATATGAAAACTGCGTAAATCTTTGATAAATAGTGAATTTATGGAACGCGATATTATGTTTTTACAATATCATTTTTATGCGACCGAAATGCTGACGTCTCGTGATACTTATCGTTGTTTCTACATTTTTAAATGCATTCAGTGATGCAACATTTTAGCGAAAAATATGGAAATTACGAACGGGCGAGAAATTTGAAATTAATTTAATACTCGAATAAATGTTTGTGCTCACCGCCTACCTTTACGGGTATAACCTATAAAATATATTTTTATATATAATTTCATTGCGCTTATTAAATGTTTTAATTAATGTTCCTTATTTGTTTGAAAATTATTAATAAACCTGTAGGAATTAATTTGGAAAATATTAAATGACTCATTGGATGGTTTAGTATGGCTACGCAATAAAAATCAATATTTATCACTCAGTAATTACTCAGCACGTATCAGATGTGAATTTTATATTTCATAAGAAAACTATACAATGTCGTATCTCTTGCTTGACGTTAATAGCTCGAAATAATCTAATCAAATATGAGAATTTGATGCGTTTGGTGTTCGACGTCTGGTGAAAAGTCAAAACATCTTTAGCGATAAGAATGTTTAGAAGAATAAAAATATGGAGGCTCGCAAAATTTTATGCTCAGTCGATGCCGTAAACGTCACCACCTTTTCTAAAATCGGCATTTGCATAAACAGTACCATTCTGTTGAACGAGCACACAAACGACACTACCACGATTTCTATATCGACTAGTTTGATGACCCAGTTTCTTGAGACCATCGATCACCTGCGCCGGAACACCGAATTCATAAATGATCTTCATGGGGAACAATTGATGATGAATCCTGGGAGCATCGACAGCCTGCTTGATCGTATTGTTCATCCAGAGATGTCTGGCTATCGTCTGAAAAGGATAAAAGAAAATTAAAGTAAATACACGTAAAAGAGAAGGACAAAGGTAAATATCGTAACAGGATCTGAAATTACTTACATAGGCTAGAGCAGTAGTAATTTTGGTACCTCCGGCAGCACCGATTACCATCCTAACCTCACCGTTATTCTCGACCAGGATAGTTGGTGCCATTGACGACAGAGGTCGCTTTCCAGGCTGAATATAATTATTTGGACTTGGCGGTAAACCGAAGTAACTGTAACGAGATGGAATCCCGAAGTCATCCATTCCACTGTTCAAGAGGATCCCTGTTCTCTGGCTGACGACTCCGCTGCCAAAGCTTCGTTAAGATTTTAAATGAATTAATTTCATTCGTCAGTTGAAATACTTAGCGTATTCGAAGAATATATTTACTAGAGATTTATCGTGCTGGTGACGGAAACAGCATCTCCGTTTGGTGCTAAGACAGATATATGTGCTGTTCCGTGATCACCAAAATCACCAACGGTAGAGGCGCCGTAATGACCAGGATCGTTCCAGGTTCTGTCGTCATTTATTTTCTCTCTGACGGATCTTGCGTAGTTCCTCGACGTCAGATTGCCGAGTATCTGAGGAAGGAAGAGTCAAGATAAGATTAATATTTTACTTGATTAAATCGAACGGAGGAATCAATTATCGAAACGCACGTCTGTCAGGTTAACGAAGTCTTTATCGCCCAGGCTGTTCCTGAAGGCGTAGGCGTATTTGAATGTCTCTATCATTCGATGATAAGTAGTGACGGTACTGTTGACATCGGCCAGACTGTCAGCTGAGAATTTGAATTCGTCTAAAACGTTAAGAGCGAACGCGAGCAAAGCTCCACTGCCGGGTAAACCTGCCGTGAAGACTTGTTCTCCGTTTGATAATTTAGTTTCAACCGGCTCTTCCCACTTTGCTCTAAAGTTTGAGTCGTTCTATTAGGTTAAATTGGTTCGTTAGGTCAATCTTAATTTTTGCTAATTACCTGTAATCGTTTAAATCCTTCACAGTGATAATACCACCGCGTTCCTTCAGGTCCTCGACCAATTTTTCACCCAACGTTCCATTGTATAATTCTGCTGCACCCTCTGTTGCTATTGTTTTCATAGTCTCACAAAGTTCTTCGGGTCTTATGACAGAGTTTACTTTCTTGAATTCGTTAGTCTCTGGATCCACGAACCATTTTCTAAAAAAAAAAATATAAATGTCAGCTATGAATTTTTTTTGGATATTTCATGAAAATATATAATCTCTCGTTACACTCACTTCAGTGTAGGATCTTTATGGATGCTATTTTTATTAGCTAACAATCCGTCGTACTGAATTTTAGTCAGATTGTATCCAGTTTCGCAGAGTTCAATGCTTGGCTGAAAAATGTCTGCCCATGGTAACTTGCCAAATCTTTGATGTGCTTTCCAGTATCCTGCCAATTCACCAGGAACGCTACTGGCCAGACCACCTGAAACGAGCTTCTGTACGAAAAGTCTATTCACTTTATTTCAAGTAATAATTGACTTATCGCTATCGAAAATTTCATCTTACCGATTTTCGAAGCATCCTTGTCTTCCTTTTCGTACATATCGGTACTGGCAGCCTGAGGCGCGCAGTCCCTGGCATTAAGAACAACGGCCTTCCGTGCTGCACGATCGTAAATCGTCATGAGGAATCCGCCTCCAAATCCCATGCTTTGCATATTTATTAAACCATTGCAAATCATGGCGGCCAACGTGGCATCCACAGCTGATCCATTGCGATCGAGTATCGATCTGAATAAATAAAAAGACATTTATAATTCAGAATCTAAGATGTCACCAGGATACACGTACTTGCCAATGAGAGCACACGGAGCACCATCTGCACAGACTGCGCCTCTTTTGAATTGTCTCAATTGGCTCCAGGATGGCGGCGGAGGGTCCAGCGGATCAGGTGGAATCAGAGAATCAGCCTCTGCAGCCTCTGCAGCCTCTCGAAGACTGGAGCTACTCCCACTGAGAGTGACGCCTAGGATCGTCGCAAGGATCAATACAGCGGCGACCAGGATAACCAGAATGACAATTCTCTTTCGAATCTGCCGCCTAAAACGTTATTGTTCATCCTATGCAATTTTCAGAAGCACTACTGACATACGTAAGCAAGGTCTTTCCTGACTCTCGATCACTGACTACAAGCTACGACTATGGACAATGGAGTATCGAGATCATCGGATTCCTAGTTAAGCTCACTTTTCGATGGAAGCATCTTCGAGGGACGACACCTTGATCCTACCGCGTCTGACCACGTGCCAAAATCTCCAGGACTCATATTGGGACTCAGGTTTCGTTACCGCATAACGCAAACAACAGCACTGTTTTCCGCAGGTGGAATTTTTAATGGAATTTTCCCTCATAGTCGAGGAAGACTGAATTTTTCTTCTATGAGATATATTCCTCCCGGAGATGACGTTACTGCAACTCCAAGATTCCATAACGCGGCAGACCTTCCACCAGGACTGTAACGAGTCTCCTCAAAGTTCTCCCAGTACATTAAGGGTATCCGTAAGCTGGACCAATTTTCAGAATACGTCATCCTGCCACCAGATATCCAGCTCCATGTCACAGGAAGTCTTTCCCACGAAGGATAATCCTGCCCGAGGAATTTCAAAGATTTTTCTGACAGGTCAAACGCGAACCGAGTAACCCAGAGATCACGTTCAACGAAACCTCGTGTAAAATCGATTGGAGTATGCGCAGTGCCTCCAGGGCCGTACATAGTAAAAAGCCTTCAAGGGGCTACCCTTTTTAATTTAGTTCCCAACAATATTTATAGAAATTTCATGAGACAGTGGAGTATAACAATTTTTTTTTTTTACATCAAATACTCAGGGCCCCAGATAATTTCTCAGGTTTTAATTACCGTCGTTCCAAAAAGGTCAACGAAGAATGGGACAAAGGATTCTCAAAGGTTTCCTCTTCCGTTTCCTGCCACGGCATCGTTCCACTCTTCTCGACTTCCGGTTTCGTTCATAAGAGCAGACTGAAATGTGTAATTTCAGCCAAACACGGGACAGTATAGCACACTGTATTTACCACATAATTTTTACGGCATAAATAGACGCAGATTAATGCTATATAAATGATCAAACTATTTACTGGATAAACAGACTGATAAGAATATTGATGACAAGATGTGTTCTGGAAGTTACCAGTCGCTACTGGCTACTGACAAGAGGAGTGCTTAGTCAGTATATCGCAAGTTAGCAAGTGACTATGAAGGGAGAGAACAATCACGTGTCACTGTCAATTATAATCAACCAGCAGTTTTATAGGTAGAAAAATGATTAACTGTTGGAAGGTCACTAGATACGATTGCGTTCCAACGATATTCAATCATAGATAAATATGCTGTATCACGTAGGACGCGTGAAACGGCATCTAAAGTTACATGGTCATTGAAGCAGTAAGATTTTTCCACGTTTCCTATGTCTGTCGCGAGTGCGAGAGAGACAGACTTATGCGCGTTAACATGCGCTAGACAAAGACGCACATACAGCTACGTAAAATCGTAAGGGGGTACCCTCCTATAGAAACTGGCCACGTTAAACGTACAAATTCGAACATCCACAAACGAATAACTACTGTATTTATCCGTACAATGCTAATGTTAAATATTATTAGTTTAACAAAAGAATTTTTCTCCAGTTCTGCCAACGCGACGAACGAATTCGTAAATTAAGGCTTACCTCTCGTGATGATTTCTCTCGAAGTCGAATTCGTACGGCATGTTTTGTTGACTCTGATGCTGGACACTGTTTTGATTGTACGAAAGATAAAATTCCTGTTAAATTCTAAAGAATTGCAAAGCTTGTGTATACTTCAGGAATTATTCAGGCGCGGTTTAGAAATATTGCTGAACCTTGTCGATTCGCTTGGTACACGTATCGGCAATGTTTCTAAACGGAGTTCACAATCTTTTCTACCGTATAGGTTACGATCGGCCTGGATCGGCCGTACGTGCCCAGTACTACGCGCACTGCTTATAACCTGCCGACGAATGTTGTTTTGGCAGAACTGGATAGGACTGGATAGGACACGCCACAAGCCTCTTCCTCTAGTTCTCGATAGATCATCATTTCTCTCTCGTGCAGCCACCAAACGTTACGCAGACATTATTTTTTACGTAACTCATTCTCGCTCCTCTATAGGCCCCGGTCGTCGTGAAAGGCTGAGCGTTGTGTCTAGGGAGTTGACTTTTGTGTGCGGCGCACGTAAATCCGAATCGTTCGGAGACCCTGGGACAAGTTTCACGTAATCAGAGCCTCAAAGAAGACATGGAATTTTGTGGGGAGTGGCAGTACATACACATATGTGTATATACATATATGTGTACATACACATATGTGTATGTACAGTGTTCACAGGATCACAGGTGGGTAGAAAATAATGACAATCGAATCGATGACGGTTATCGTCATCGTTCTTTTAAATATTATTGACAGGGATTCATTGACGAAATCGAAATTTAATGCGCGAATAACGCTCGTCTTTTATTTTGCGCTATTTCTTCCTTTTTTTTTGTTGCACACTCATACGTTTTTATATCCTTCTAACACTTACACCCTTTAAATTGCATAATTAATACATCGACATTTGCGTACGCGTACATTACACTTCACGCTTTGCTACGCACGAAAAAATAGTTTAGTCGTTTCTTTTTCTTCTCTTTTCTTTCGTGATATTCTCCAATAGATTGACGTTTTACCTTGTTTCGCTATTTTTGATAAATTATTTTCTTTTATATCCTACGTATCGAGTATATGGACAACGATTGTTCTTCTATCTTTTTTCTTTTACAATCAGAAAACAAAATGGACAGAATCTTTTCGTGTACGTGTGTTACTTCGTACCGATCCACAGGAATGAGACGTATATATGTATATTATGTATATTCAATATATATTCAAGGGAATGGACAGTCTGAGCGAAATCCTACTTAAAGATTGGTTTATGCTCTCTCTAAGGAGAACTATTAACTATCAAGATCGCAAATATACACACACTTGACGTTAAAGAATTTTCGTTTACTCCTAATTTAACGTACGCGAGAATATCAATGTTAATTCCAACTGCTATCATCTAATGACTCACTAATTTCTGGATACCTGGTTTATAGGTTTTTAGCACATTTAAAATAACTGCCAGTCGTTTTCTTGACAAGTCGATAATTATTGGAGTCTAATTGTAGCAGGCCTAATTACGTACGTACCCTTTGTCGCGTTCTCAAATAACGCGATAAATATTAGATGACTTTAGGGATCGGTGCGAAAGGGGACGTCATAAAGGGAAGTACGTAGGTAAATTATGTATTGCTGTTACGCGATTCTATAGGTAATCGTCATTTCAAAATTCCTATTGGCAGTCTGAATGTTCTGTCACTCGCACGTCAGGCAGATCACGTCGGGGTAGAGGAAGTATAAAAATATATTTTGGGATATGTCGTTCCGCCTGTTTTATCCTTTTTTTTTTCTCTTTCTTTTTCTTGTTATAAACACGTAATTTTCGATTGACGTAATATGGGTGGCTGGATCGACGAAGGTGGCGGATATCTTTTTGGTTTATATGGGATATGGATAAAAAGAAATTTTTTATTTTCCTCCTGTCCGTTCCCTGTGTGCTTTTCCCTCGGTATTACTTATCCTTCTTTTTTTTAAATTTTTATTAACTACGACGAAGACGTCAGTAGAGGCCTAAGTTGAGCGGCTCTTTCACTGTCTTCCATACGGACGTTTTGAACATTTTTCGATTTGTCCTTTTGCTTTCGGCGATTCTTTGTCTTGTCCTTGTTGTCACTTTCGGAAGTTTCAATAACGTCGTCGTCGTCGTCCTCGTCCTCGTCTTCCTTGTCATCCTCGTCCGGACTGCACCAGCTTCCTTCACTCTCACTATCCTCCCTTTCCGTACCTTTTTTAATTTCACTCAGAGAATCGAGATTCCCTGACTCCTTTTGTCTCTCCTACTCGCAAAAGGTATTCGAAGGGGTATCGATAATTTTTCAAAATCATTCTCAAAATTTGAGATACGTGCACTTACCTCCTGTAGAGGCCGCGTCAGGAGCGTCGAGGTGGTAGTAACGGTTGTCGCCGTTGTATCGGTGGTGTCGCTGCTCTCGCTGTTATTATTCGCTCTGACAGCTGAGAAAATCGCGCCTTCCTCGAGAGTCTTGACTTTTGTAAATCGCCGACCCATTGGCCACACATCCGTGGAGCTCCTGACATTAGCCTTAGCGATTTTTGGCGCGACTCCTGTCGTCCAGATTCCACCTTCGCTACTTCCGGTACTACTGTCGCTTCCGGTACTTCGATGCCGCCATCTTCGCTCTTTGTAAGCAAATGGAAACTTTGATCGACCAGGAATAAAATCTAATTAAACTCCAGACTTTAAGTATGACTAACTTTCAAATGATGCAGCAGTCGTGACATTGGATCCGAATGGTCTTCTTAATAGTGGACTTCCGCCACCTTGACTCTCCTCGCTGTAAGCTCTGGTAATTAAAATACGAGGACTTCTCTTTGGAGTCTCGATAGACTTTGAATCGCATTTTGATCTGACGTTGCTATCAAAATTAGTAGTTGCGTTTTCACCGTTAACCTCAGTTTGATAATGCGCGGCCATGAGACTCGCTGCACTCGCACTGGACCTAACGAGTCTTCCGGTTTCACCTGAATAAGAATTACAAGAAGAGTAACGCGTCCGATCTGTGATGAAGTTCTTCTCTATTAAAATTACCTGATTCACTGGCAGGAACTCTCAAAGTGTTACACGAAGCGGCTGGCTGCAGTCTATTGCGATGAAAAGTGTTTCTAATATTTCTACTCTCAAAATTGTTCCCTGATCTGTAGGAAGCAAAGGAAATTAGTGCTTCGCTGAGTCTCCTCTGGAGAGGAGGAAACGGGAGGAACGGTGCGCCATTTCCCGAAGGACGTCGAGAGCCAGCTACGCTGGGCGTTCGTGCTTGGATTTCCTGGATAAATAATTTAAAATTGGAAACCAATGATATTCAGAATCTACCCTAGTGGCCAAGAGACACGCTCGAAAGACCAGGAGGTTAGGGTACCTGCTGTAACTCAGACTTGGTGGCCTTTTTTCTCCAATAATTCTGCACGGACCTTCTCAGGGTTCGAGACTTCAGTCCGTAAAGAAGCCCATTAACCGGAGGAGAGCAAGCAAGGAGGAGAGACGCCACTGAGGCAAATTTTGGATGAATCTGTAAATGCGGTTGAATACCAGCCCCACAAGCTTCCCAGACAATCATACCACAGTAAGGAAAATACAGAAGGTACAAAGAACCAACGAGTTGCATAACCTGAAAAAACAAGAATATTCTTATCAACGTTAACGCTTTCCTTTTCCATCTCGAAGATGATCCCGAGGAGAAAATGCTTCCTGGAGAAGAGCAGCAGGTCTACCAACCGTAGTGGCTGCACTATGAAAACGTGGTGGTCCCCCAGCTGACGGTGCGGTAACGGTCGGCACGAATGAAAAGGGGTTACGTTGATGCGTGATGGTCACTTGTGCGCTCAGGGTGACCTCGTAGATGGCACTGGCGATTCGGTGACGGTGATAGCGTGCTATGCCGAGGACACGAAGGTTGCAAACCGTGACGAGAACGGCTGGGAGGCCGAGGCCGAGGAAGGCATAAACTGCCCCGTACCAAGCAGCGGCCGAGCCCCAGGCGCTGTTTCCAAAGTCGGGAGCACAGCAGCCTAGACCTGGACTGTAAGCGTACGGTGGTACCAGGCCGGAAAACGGTGGCAGGCAGAGCAGTAGGGCACCAGTCCACGAAGCTGCCAGACCTACGACCACCCGTCTTGGTGAGACCAGGGCGGCGTAATGCAAAGGAGCAGCGATGGCGTAGTACCTAATCTCACCCCGAAGAAAACACATCAATAACAAACTCATGAATAATATTGATAAATCCTAACAGGTTCCTTACCTATCGCAATTCAAACCAGTTACGGTCCACAGTGCAACCGGGTGGAGCAAAGCAAGTAGAAAACCATGAAGGACGCAGGACGTCCCTGCCACGTTCCAACCTCCAGTGGTAAATACAAGCAAGACCAGACAAACAGCAGCTTCCACAGCACCGAGATGTATCAGTAAGACAGTATTCGTGGTCTGTTGTTGTTGAGTCTGACATAATCACGATTAAATATAAATTTAACTAATTTCAAAGTAACTAAACCAAACGGTCTCGGACGTCAAGTTCTACCTGCTTCGTAAGTCCCACGACGAGAAGGACGTACGCATTGAGCAGAAGGCCTAGAGCCGATACGAGGACAAGTGGGACTCCAAAGGCCCAAGGGCCCATTCCTCCGTTTCCCAACTGGTCCCACTCTCGTATCTCCCTGACAGTCTAGATTCACGTGAGCCTATTTCCATCTTGCAGAAGCCCGACGTCCTTTGGCCACAAGTTGCCAGCCGCTTTGGCAGGATCTGCAGGACGTGATAGAAAGACGGTCTCTGACTACCGATGATACCTCGAGTCGAAGAACCTACGTGAACCAACGTTCTCCAAGAACAAGGTCTTCCTCAGGTTCTCCAGGATGTACATAATCAGCTTATACCCGTACGAACCTCTGTGCAATTCGCTCGATACTCCATCAGACACCGAGTACTCGGGCTCCGTGAACGAATTACGTCCTTGTGGAGAGACATTGTCTTGCTTCGAGAATCTGTCTAATAATTTCGTTACGCTACTGTGTACGTGGTTGTTTCCATTATGAACCATTAGTGGTTACCGATATTCTATTTGGCGATATATTTAAACCTCCTGTACTTCACTGTTCGGATGAAAGCTCTGCACTGTTTTATTACATATTCACATACTATTTATAAATGAAATTAGTGAATCTGTATGTCACGTTCTCTTTCTCATCCTAACGACCCCAGGTCGGTTTCCTATCGTGTCGGATAGATTCCTGCCTGTGGACTTATGCCTATCGATCTATCGATCCTCTCGATGAGTTAGATTGAAAATCTTTACAAAGCGAAATCATTTTGTACGATCAACTGATCAGTCATAAATTCTTTAATACGTAACTATGGATAAGAGTCTATACTGTAGATACGAGCGCGAAAAATAGACGTTTAATCGCGTGTCGTCTACTTAAGATGTATTTTTAAGAACAAGACAGTTCCATTGTTGGGGGACGATAATTTTACATAGAAACAAGAATGGCGACTCTTCTGTAAACATTTCTAATTCTGTGAGCGACGGGCTTTTCGCGAAACCGGAAATGCTTTGTGGCACCTGACAACTTCCGGCGACTTTGCCTTTTGGCAATTTTTTAAAAACCAAGCGACTCGATGTTTGTTCTTCTCTTTTTTTTTTTTTAATCACATTTTCTCGATCGCACGTTGTGAATTCATGTCTGTACGTTAGTTAGTTCACCCCACGAGATCGAATTGAAATTCCTTTAGAAAGCCGTTCAGTCACGTTCTCTCGTGAAATTGCGAATGATTAGCTACCATCGGGCAGCTTCTCATTAAGGAATTTTAATTAAAGATGCTTTCTGGATGCTGGTAAGAACCCTTGTTTCCATTTTAGACCTGACATTTGGCCAACTACAGATACACCGGCTTATCAAGAATTATCGTGAATAATCTAAAGCGACCTTTCCTCGAGTTTCTTAAAAAGGATTCGCCATCCTTAATACGTAAACAGACTCATTTTGAGGGCAATCCGTATCGAATTCACCGAGCGTTTTCTTATTCACTCGGTTTTCTTAATTTTAAATTACTCCGCTAAAATCCAGGATCAAATCCGAAGTGTTTCACCTGTACATAAGAAAGCTGCTGCTCTCCGAGAGATTCCTCGAGTGTTTGTTCTCTTCCATTTTATGTTCTTTACCTTTCGCTTCACTCGCCCCTAAACCGTCTCCCTTATTGCCGGTCTCGGGACGCAAAACCGGTCGAGTATTCACAAAAATAGACAGCCTCTACATATGTCCTTAATTTAGGCCTCAACTTGCAAATACACATGACCAGGTAAATGTCATAGCATAAATTGCCCGCTCAAAGATAAACATTTACGTATATATAATTTGAAAATTGGCCATTAAACACACAAGTTTATCTTGATGGGAAAAAGAGAAAGAAAAAAAAAAGAAGCATAAAATATAAGTAACACATCACATCTATATATCCAGATACAACTAGGTAAAAGGCAATTCCGATAATGTCAATGCAAATAACGACAAGATCACAAGACTCGATAGCTGATAAACCTAACCTATCTTGTCCCAATAAATCTATATAAATCCGTATAGATATATTAATGTAAAATTCTCCACGTGTCCATAGAGCCTTACGAGTCCATAAGAATCCATCATGCTATTTTTTATATGCTATTTTCCTCCTCCACTCTCCTTGCACGTCATTCTTCAGGATTAGCCGCCTTCCACTTTTACTAAGCCATTCGTAGAGTCCTCGTAAAAAGGACTTTTCTCCATTTCGCTATACTTTGCTTGACCCCCATTCTGTCCTATATATGTATATCCTTCATCAAATCCTATTCCGTTCCAGTTCTCCTGAGCAAAGTTCCGTTCTGCAATCCTTTCAGGAAGGGTTACTTTCCTAGCTGAGTACTGTCCCAGCCTCTTCAGGTTCTTGATGAACTTGACCTCAAGCTAGCTGGACTTTCTTAGAAAGACTTCCTTTGGCCTAATCCCCAGAGAAGATGAGTTCTCACTGTAGCATAAAGGTACCACGGTCTTATAATTTAGCAATCCTTTTCACTATTTCATTTGTACTCTCCTCCAGGTTAACTCTTTTCGTTCCTATTTCCGCTGCAGCGTCAATATCCGCTGGGAACAGAAAATCGAGTAAAGAAACCATCGCCAGGAGGAATAATCACTGTTTATCATTACTCCGGTGGAATAGAATTGCTGTAAAGCAAATATAAAGACTTTACTATTTTGAGAAAGAAGATTTTTTAACGTAAACTCCTCGAAGATCAAATAATATCCGAAATTTATGTCCTGTGTCAAAATTTCTCATCTCTTAGAACGCCGAGCAACAGGAGGTTCGTTCAATCTCAAACAAACCGAACTCCGATGGTAAATCGTCCATGAAAATGATAAGTATGTAAAACATATCATCTCGATCGATAATGCAGCTGGAATTTATTCCTGATCCGTGAAGATTAACGGACGTCTTGTCTTTCCATCTCTTATGGCCGGTTTTTTCACTTTCGGATAAAATTTATCCTGCGGATAAATCCCCAGCTAACCAATCATTTTCATGTTTTAGGAGTTTATTCGCAGGATAAATTTTATCCGAAGGTGAAGAAATTAGCCATTAGTAAAAATTCTTTTGATTCTCCTTAAGTAATTCCTTTTCGATTTTCTTCATCTCGCGAACTACTTCGTCTCGCAGCGCCTGGCGACGGCTACCGTCGTCACAGCCGAAACGTCAAAAGTCTTCTGGACTTGGTTCGGTTTGCTCTTCGACGACACGGAGACGTTTGTACACCGAACGGTATTGATCCCGTACAGAATTGAAACTGGACTGACATATCGATTCCTACAACATGGCCTACTTTCGTCAAATCGCCAAGTAACCGTTGCTTACCTATATAATATGTAATGTCGTAATTTTTTTCTTTTTTTAACCTCAATTATTATCCCTCGTCCTTCTGTTCCTAACCTAACCAACGGACATCGGTATTTAGCTTTCTCAATTTGCTAAGAGCTCCCGGCATCCCTTAGTTTCTTTTATCGATCACTTTATTACTATCAAAATGACAATATTATAACTTTCAACGGACATTCGAGTAAATTTCACGTAGTCCCTGCGCGTCCTTCTAGAACGTTCTAGTTATTAAGAACTTTTTCATCGTCGGCAAATGACGCCTCTTCTACTCGAATAAATATTTATTAGACTTTCACGATTTATCGATGACCCGATTGGAAACATGGAAATACATTCTTCAACCTGTTCGAGGTTAGATTTCGTTATTTCTATTGTTCGCGCCACATGCCACTGTCCATTGCCCATTTATTCGATAACGGAAATCGATCGGGGATGACCTTCGATTTTACGAGCCTCAATTGTTACACCCCCATAGGAGTACGTACCTCTTACGACCCCAATGCCTTTGCCTTATCTATATGTAAATTTTAATTCCGTGAATATCATCTCTCGACGATTGATAAGAACATCATTTTTCTCTTATCAGCATTTCACTCGGATTAACGAGAGAGAGAGAACCTCTCGTTATCCTATTTCTATAAACAGAATACAAGATTGAACGGTACGATGAAAAATCAATTGATTGCTCCCCCCGCCCACCCCTTTCTCTTCTCCCCGATAATATTCACGAGTCTCGTAATTTTTTCCCCAGATTCGCCAAAGGCAATTTGCCCATGTATAACGGACGGAGAAAAAGCCACCCGTCCGCCCCCGAAGAATAGAATCAAGAAAAGAAAAAATAGAAAACTAAACCAGCCAAATTCAAGAAGTCGATAGAATCACGGCCTCGTTACTCCACGATAACTCTTACATGTGTCTCTACGTATAATGCGATAACCTAACGGAGGACAACACGTTATCCTTTAACAGCGCGTGACAATAAAACCGGTGCGTGCAGAAGAGCACTTAAAAATGGCGAAAGCCATTGTTTCCCACGGGATTACCACTAATGAAAATGATCAAGTATTTATGTATCAGATCAAAAGATACTACAGACAGAAGAAGACACGGGGCTGCGAATCTTCAAAATATCAAGTCAAAATCAGTGATAACCAGCAGAACAGAGAACGGAATAGGGGCCGTTAAACTTTGCGAAAAAGCCAACAAAATGGATCCTTTGACCGCAGCCGTTCCGGCAGAAGTTAAGGAGCCCCAATTTCCCGATAACGGCCAAGCCTGGTCGGAGCGTATGGAGTATATATTGTTACGTAACTTTAAGAAGCTTCATTTTCGTTTACACAAACTAGCAGGACCCATCTTGCCGATGAAACTTGAGATAACGCCAGTGCGAAAAGTTTAAGCCGTCGCGACGCCAGCGTTCCTTGCGATATCGCCTTTACTTGTCCCCCTCTAACGTTCGTGTATGTACGCGGATATATTATGTATATATGTATATTTGTATATAGATATTCTAGATGTATGTATAACTACTGTACATGGATATACGTATCATCTGTGCCTGGTGCCCGACTGTCTGGCCAACTGGAATTCTTTTTACCGGGATACGTGTGTTCAGCAGCGAGGGACTCTATCTAGTTGGAAGCTTGGCGACACAGATATTTTTTTAAACATTTTTTAGTTTTCATCTTTATTATCTTCCCCCTCCACGGTACTTCGAAGAGACGACGGAAAAGTCATAGGCAGGAGTTTATTTTCGATTGGCGCAAAGCTGGCAATAACGAAAACCGCAACTGGAGGTTACGGAGGCTTTTGTTAGATTTTTGTGTTTTTTTCTTTTTTCTTTTCCTCGACCGGGATTAAAAACAGGTGGCTTTGCGGATGGCACTAAAAAGTTATTCGTATCTCGAGCCTCGGCAGTCCCTAGACTAGCGTACATTTGTAAACGTATATTTAACGTAAGGTTGTTGTTTTCATGAAGCGAAATTTCTACGGGTTTTATCCGATCTGGAATTTTGTCGTGTTGAGACACTGCAGTCGTTTAACCCTTTTGAGGGGCTGGAAATATCTAGACCCTCTACGAAAGGGTCTAGGCTATGCGTGATCACGAGTCTTTGGGCTGAGTTCGATAAACCTTGGGGCTAGTTTTGAATGCCGAGGAATATCCATGTGTCTCTATGTATGTACACGCACGGTGCTTTTCATAGTACATTTACCTCATTCTGTGCTGTGAATTTTGAAATTTGATAGGCTAAAAGAAAATGTTTGTATCTTCCGCGTTGTACCATTGGGGAAGGTCGTAGACCTTATACTTTTAAACTATTAACAGGATGGAGATCGATTCTTTTCTAGCTGAACCATACAAACCTCGTTTCTATGTACGAATGAATATTCGAGATGTTTGTCGTTCGTTGCTGATAATACATTTTCATTGTTACCAAATACGTATAGAAAATGTATGAAAGCATTAATGCAAATATTATCGCAGCTTTGTGATACGTGCTTTGAATTTTTAATAATTGTTACGTCATTAAATTTAGCGTGGTTGGACTTACCCAGTGCCGATTTCATGGTCGCTCCTGATGAGCGAAGTCTTTTAATTCCTTTGAGAATTTTTTCAAAGATCTTTATAGACACATGGCTGAGTAAAGATGCACGTACGAAGTTTCAAAATTATTATAAAAGTTTTTTTTGAATTTTGTAAACCTATTGCGAGTTATGAATTTTTATGAAATTGGACGGTTGGTTGAATTAGTCTTAAGCGAATGTCAAGGGTCAATGAAAAATTTGTCCAAGCAACCCGCACCGAGTATCGAGTAACGTCGCCGTTTGACCGGGCAACCGGCAATGTCCGTGTATCTCCTTTTCGGTGCCACGTGCTGCTGTCAACGAGAAACCGACGCTGATGCGCCGCGACGCAAAAGCGACGCGCGCACCCCCCACTTCCCCCTTAATCTGAATAAAAATTTCATGATACGCTATTGTCAAAGGAATCGTGAAAATAGTTTCTATCATCTGATTTATCTTTGTTTCAGTTTATAAAGGATGTCTACGAAGATCTCCTTGACCAGGGATACAGGACGACTGAGTATCAATCAGAGGATCTTCTACGAGGACAATGGGTACCTGGTGATACCGCGTCTGATAGCATTGGACATTTTGAAGGAATGTAGTCAAAGGTAAAATATCCTGGTTCTTTTTCTTTTTCTACGATTTCTCTTCCAAACGGAATAAACGCGTATGACAACTGTCAGATAATTTATGATATCTTTCAGATTTGACGACATTGTATCCGGTAAGCATCCACGAGGAGAAATCATTGTTATGAAGGACGTTTCCGATCGTGAGGTGGTGAACAAGATTCAGGATTTGAACCACGACGAAGTCTTCCAGAAGTACATAGAGTCTAAGGATATCCTGGATATAGTGGAGTCATTTACTGGTGGGAATATAATGGCCATGCATAGTATGCTCATAGCTAAACCTCCTGATGTTGGCTCTGGAAGCTCTAGGTAAATTAAAAGTTGAAGGGTCAGTATGTGTGGATCATTAGAATTCTTCTTTCCTAGGCATCCACCACATCAGGATTTATATTACTTTCCTTTTCGACCAATAAACAAGATCGTGGCTGCCTGGACTGCCATAGAACCCTGCGATGTGCTAAATGGCTGTCTTTACGTTAGTCCTGGTTCGCATAAAACTTATCCGTTATTGCCTCATTCTTATCCAGCTGATACTAAGGCTGGATCGGCGAATAAGTTTTACTACGGTATACAGGTAGGGACGTGCGTTTTTGGATTAATTATTATCCCTGAGGAATCCTGTATTATTTTCATTGTCAAAGGACCTTCCCGTGTCCACTATGCCTTGGATAAATTTGGAAATGCTACCGGGTGACACTGTCTTTCTTCATCCTCTTCTTATTCACGGTTCCGGTGTGAATACTTCCACACGTACGAGAAAGGCTATTTCCTGTCATTACGCAGCTGCTGAGTCTTCTTATATAGAAGTAAATGATACCGAAAAGTGGAGACGTTGTTTATAAATGTGATAATGGATGAAGAAATAATTATCGATAATTTTAGGTCAAGGGTACCGTCCAAGAACCTGTGGACTTAGAGGTTATGGAAGTAGTGCGCCGTCGGTTCCCAAAATTAACTTCGATTAATTACAGTGACGTCTGGCGCTACAAGTCGACGCTTGTCCGAGGCATTAGATCCCTCCTGTGACTGTTTGGTATTTTTTTTTCACCCTTTACGTAGTATTTTTACTCTCAAATAAAATATATCTCTGATACAGGAATGTTGGGATATCGGGATGAGGATTTTGACAGAAGGGTTTAAGTAACGGCACGGTAGAAGAGGATGTGACGGCAACTTCGGGGTTGTCGTCCTTATTATTCATCATAATTAAATCACGTCGATTACGTTGGTGATAACCAGTTCCTGAGGATTGTAAATTGTAGCAGTGCTTGGAATGCGGATCCTTGTAGGTATTCTCGTGACGAACAGAGGCGCTCGAAGTGCGGCAGGTCGCGAGGCATACTTGGAAACGGTCCAGGTTTCGCAAACGATGCTTTATGGTATCTTCCACACGGCGATTTTTTTTATTACTGTTACGAGTATGCTCTGAGTCAGCTTCTCGGTCTCTCCGTCCTTTTATCTTTGAAAATAAATACTCTTTCTGTAAATGTGATGTAGGATTAAAGTACGGAGAACTGCAAAGGAATTATTACCTTGCCAGGTTGAAGGCAACAAGATACACAGTACTCGTAAACAGCACAACATCCTTGGGCATTGCAACTCTCGCAGCTATATCTTTCTCTCTTGATAGTGGGTCTAGGTTCACCGTCCAATGAATTTTGTTCTTGCTCCGAACTGCAGCACCCTGATGGTAAGACTTCCTGTCTTGCACATACCAAACCTCGTTCATCGACAATCAGAGCTTTGCCCTAATAAAGATACATGATGTTTACGAACACAATTAAGCTTATATGCTGTACAGTGCATGTACCTGTACAGAGTTTCTACAGGTTCCAGTAAAAGTCTCGCTTCCATTAGAATTCAACAATGTAGCCATATCCAAGGAATTGTCATTAGCCTCGTCATTAATAATCTGCATCTGCCAGAGAAATGGCTTCCCAGAGGATTGAAAGACATCGTCATCCCCATTCGTGTCATCATTGATAATACTATCATCTCGATCGGGCTCCACAAAGATGCCCTTTCTCTGAAGAACAAAACCATTATTCGCAAGAGACCAACAACTTAAAAACAAATAATTACCTCATGATGAAACAAACTCAAGGCACAATAAGTCAGCGACAGAGCAAAGATCAATCCTAAAACCAAACGTCTTCTCAGCAGCCTGACCAGGCTTAGCCAGCCAGGCATATCAATACCGTGGGAGTAGCACCGTCGCTTTGAGCGAGTCTAGAAATCCTTTTAAAAATTCTCGTTCGAGGGAAACGAAAGAGTAAACTCTATCAGAGCCATATCAACTCCAATTCCTGTTTGAATACGCCAACCAAAGAGAACCTCAAGACAGCGATTACTCAATGAAATTCAAGGGTGTATATTCTTTGTAAAACAAATTCGTTACGCCTATCAGGATGGAACTACTTTCTTAATGAGTAAAACACTTTATCAGTCGCTGAGGTTACTGCTGTGTGTATATATTTCAACAGCATTCCGATGTCAGGCAAGTAAACGGAGGAAAAGACCGTCTGAACATGTTGCGCGTCACGACAGCTAGATGTCACTAGGCGACGCGAACAAAAGACGCACGTAAAACCGACGGAGTCTTAACAACGATAAATAATACAGAACTTTGTCGAGGAAATAGAGAGAAAAAGTATCGTGAGGGCGCATTAAATGAAGATATCATCGTCATGCCTTTAGTCATTTACCAGTGGGTAGTGTTAGTAGTAATGTTCGTGCTGGTAATAGCGGTAGTGGCCTGGTCAGCAACGCACCTTGGTATAAGAAGTAAAAAAGCAAAAAATATTAGTCATAGTTCAGAAAATGTATTTCGTTTCGGAAATACAATAAGTCCTGAGCGTGAATTTCAATTTAACGATTCGATCGATGTATCTACGACTTCGGAAAAGTCTACGAGGATAGAGACTTCTGGGACAGCCGAAAATTTAGAAAATTTTGAAGTACTTACTACGTTAACAATTTCGGAAGATCCTTCGACCGTAGGAACTATGGAAACATCTTCAACTTTAGTGGAAACAGAATCGTTCGAAGTAACTGATGCTTCTTCGACCGAGGAAACAAGCGAGTCTTTTACGTTCTCGACTACCGAATTTCCTAGCACCGAGGATTACAAACAGGATAAAGAAACGACTTCGTCTTCAAATACTCCTGAGGATGTTCAAGAATTCCGTATACGCAATTTCAACACCTAAACGGATAAGCAGTACTTGAGAATGTTTACATAAATATTTAATAATGCCAGAATTGATAGAGATACGTAAAATACGGTATAGTATATAATGCTACACAGAAAATGGCCATGTAGAATATTATTCTATTGCTAAACTTCCTTGACTGGACAAATACATATATAATCGAAGACGTAGAACTTCAAGAAGCAGCGAGATTTATCAGTTTTCATCAAAACGCAGCTACGTTTTATTAAAAGCGTCTGAAAAATGGAAAATAATGGAAATCGATTTTTTTTTCAACTTCACAGGCCAAATGCCCGCCCTAGTACTGTTACGTGTTTTTCTTCGTTTCACAACGGATAATTTTAAACCTGATAATTTCTTGTATTCTTGAAGAATATAGGTGTGTAAACGCTTACCGCCGAAATAAATGGATTCTTTTTGAAAATCTGGGAAGCACATTGCTGTCTCATGCCTCAATAGAGCTTACGCAGACGCACTTAAGTTACCCAAAAAAATATTTCTCGAAAGAAAACCATAAATTTTACTGGACCACGCTATTAGTCCCATCAGTCCGACTTCGGGTCCAAGACGTTCATGTTCACTAGAAACTCAAGATTCAAAAATAACAATTCTTTGGCATTTAGAAGAAGAATCAAACACTGATCGTTTTCACCACTGCCGTGTACGACGCTGTATTTATACAGAAAACTTTCGATAAGTCGCTAACGAATATTGTCACCAATAGAAGTCAAATTAAAAGACGTTCCAAGTACGAGGGATAACAATAGATTTTATGTTGGATATAAATAAAATTAGAAAAAGGCATTTTCTATGTGTGCGCCCACGCGTGTGCGTGTATAGTGGAAATACTCAGACAATGAATTTATCCTTTGTACAAACAGGACCAATAAACAAGTATAAGTTCTCATAAAATCATCAAAAGTATAATTAAGAGCAGCAGCGAATGAATATTTAAGTTAAATAATTTTCGTGTAGTTTAATCATTGTAATACCGAAGTATCATTGCGCATGTGAAAATATTTTATCAATAAAATTCATCATCATCATCATATGAATTCTACATAGAGACCATAGGCTTCTTATAGAGGTGGGGAAATTTCCCATGGATATACATAAATACGTATAGTATAAACATTTCAGTAGGTCAGGTAGTGCGACAAATTCAAGAGACTGCTGTTGGGTTTTTCCTGGTATTCGTGATCCCCCTTTTTTTTTTTGGTATTTACGACTTTCAAGGGTTTTACAAGGAGCCCCAAAACGGACCTGCTGTTTTCAAAAGTCGTGCAGTTCACTCATTGTCTTTGGTCTGTCTCGTTTCAGTACGTCGTACGAATTTAGCAGTGAAACTTCATGGTGCTGGGTCACAGAATTCGTTTCTGCTGGTGTCAGTGCTTTTACATTTGATTCCATCAACGAAATCTAATATGTCCAAGCGTGTGCACTGCGCATTCCTGAGTTCGAGCCGTTAACAATATTATCGTCGTGTTGATTCAGGTTTGTCCAGCCAAAACCTATCGGATTACATTAATCTGGTTTATATCGTGCAATTAATAATTTTTATTTATAAAAGTTCAACGATCCTATAATTATTGACGTGGGATATAATCTAATACTCTAATATATTATTCAGGCATATCGATACCGTGGTTTATATTTGATAATTATAAATATTGATAAGAAATTCATGGAATTGCAGTTAGCCATTTTGTTTTATTTATGAGAATGACGCGATCTATAGAGTGCGCCACCAGTTCACCCTTTGTCGTTTGATCTCATTCTGTAACACTAGCTTGTTTTGACGATGAAACTTAAATCCTAATCGCGCCATTCTAAAAGAAACAGGAGCAATGGCGGAATGTCTTTGGAAGCTTATTAAATACTGTACATACATTTCGAGTTATACGCGGGATAGACTGGACACTCGATACTTGCGAGTTCATCATAAAACTTGCTGTCCATGGTATAATTTAATCTACACGTTTATATCTCTATATAAGGAGTTGAGGAAATAGCGCAGCCATTCCTCTCGAATAGTTCGGGCTGTGAACATCTGTCTTTTTTAAACGGAAATGGCATATTTTAAATATTGACTGAGGACTAACGGAGACAGAAAATAAACAAACTTTTGGTATCCTAGCAACCGCGTCAGTCGCGAGTACAAAGAATTTTGATATCACACGTGAATTTGTTTCTCGCTCGGTATCTTTTCTTCTAGAAGTGATGATATAAAAGTAAAATAAGTTTCTCCAGTGAAAGTAAGTATAGTAATTATTTGCAGTTTATAATGCTCCGACGAGTAAATTTGAATAATTGACTGTGTCTACAAGTATCATTCTGTATGCTTACGAAAGAGACAAAGTCGTATTCGCAGGACTTGGTTATTAATTCTGAAACGTTAAGCTTGCGCAGTAATATAGAAATAATAATTTTTCCCGAAGTAAATTCATATTTTCTAACTGTAAAGTCGATCTTTGTTATTGTAGTTTGGACTTTGAATTTAAATGAGTATTTTTCCTGGTGAAGGACGTTTGTGTTTCTTCTAGTGGGACGCTAGATGTTACCAGCGTCGGGTAAGACAGTGATCACTTGGAAATGGACAAGTTTAGACAGGACGGGACGCCCGATTGATCAACGTCGGCGATAGACGCTCGCTCGTGCAAATGTTGTGTCAATTTTGGGAATTGAATTTTATTTTAAGTAACGTTCGTTTAATCCTTTCGTGCGGTACATGTGGATATTTTTAATAAGTGAAACTGTGGGCGGGAAAGTTTCGAAGAATATCCCGGAAACAAAGTGACGGGGAATGGATGCAGAAGTTCGCGGGAAAATTGGCCGTTATGGACGACGGAAACACGACAATTTTAGTTTGAAAAAGTGGTTAGAGCCTCGGGATCGGCGCAGCATACTTTTACGGAAGGTGTGTTTGTTTGCCGATTAATTATGCGGGACGTTTTATCGAAATGCGTAATAGGTTACAGATTTTTTTTGACAGGTTACAGTGTAATAGGTTACTTTACAGTTTTTCTTTTTCTTTTTTCTTCAATTTATTCGTCCGTTTTTATTCGTTGATTTCGACGTTGGACTTTTGTTTCATGGATTTTAAAAATTTTCATGCTTTACGGGTGTTTCAGCTGAAGGAGGATCTTGAGGCTCTTGAATTGTCACAGACTGCTGTACATTTTGGACTTTTGCAACTATTTTCGTCTCCAAAAGTTCAAATTAGAAGATTATCAAATCTTGAACTTTGTGCGTGAGTATTTTTTAAAACGCTTTTTCATTACAACGACATTCTCACCGTTTTGTCGGACTATTTGAACTTTTGTCGGCAGTTTGTAATTAATTGTGCGATATCAAAAAAAGTTTGATTTTTTTAATCGTACGATTTATACAACTTTGGTGGTTTTTCGAACGCCATACTTGTCACGAGGAGGGGTTCTACACTATTTCCTCTCGAAAAATGGAAATCAAAGTTGTGTTCCTACCAAAAGCACGACGGGAAAAGTGATTTTCATGCGTTTCAATAGCTGAAAATATATATAACGCCGCAACGAAAATTATCTAGATTTATTTATTTATTTATTATCCTTTTATAAATTCGACGTGTCATATGGAAAAAAATCAAGGTATCTGTGTCGATTACCTGTGGTTAGCAGAAATTCAAACTGAAATGACAGCCTTTCTTATTCGTGCTGCAGAAGGGAGTGCGGCACGAGGGGAGGTCTTGATACGCCTGCGAAAGTCCACTTCCCAGCTCCCCTAGTCCTAGAGGGTGACGAACTTCCTTAGCTTCTACTGGCAACATTGTCCAGGGATACAATACAAAATATTTACCAAAAATAAATATATTCTAATGTCTGGCTTGTATCTCTATTATGTCCTTGTAACGCTTCATGTCTATTACATCATTATTCTCAAGCTTTGGAGACAAAGGAGAAGCCTCAGCCGCCATTTTAGTGCGACGAATAATTCCTACGTCTCACCAAATGGATACCTCAGTTCACATTTGTTTGGTTTTCTATCTTCACTCTGATTTTTAATATTAACTATGAATTACAAATTTTCTCTCTTTTTGGCGAGTATTTAATATATTTGAGAACGCGTAATTTGAATTGATATTTTATTATCACTCGGTGGAAACGACAGTTTGATTTGATGCTGTAACAAATGAAGCTTCGAGGAAGTTATGATTGATTTACAAAGCCACATTTTTTTTTTTCTATGAAAAATGTGAGTTTTTGAAAATGATTAAATTGCAATTATTTTATAGAAATAGTAGTGTTTTTTTTTTATTCGTGAGTGTACCAATATATATATACATATACATACACACATATATAATATACAATAGTTTAAGATCCTATAAAGTTGCATCGGTGTTAGCACTTTGTCGTTTGTTACAGAAGCAGCGATACGAGAGACTCTGAAGGGAGTAGCGAATGTTCAAAAATTGTCAAATCCAAAGAAATGCCAGATAGCAACGACGATGAGATTCCCGAATTGAGCGCTGAAAAAGTTGGATCCGATACTTGCAACGGGAGATTCAGTAAGCCGAAGAACATAAAGGTGAATTTAAATTGTTCACAAAATCGCAATGCCAAAAAGATCGAAATCCGTTCGCGCAACGTCGACACCGAATTGCGCAAAGCTGATTCCAGCGTGTCGGAAGACACTGGTGCGCCAATTTCCGTGATTATATCTACCGGAACAGAAATAACGTGCACGTCGACGACTGATACGATATTGGAGAAAATCGCTACGTTCAATTCTACGAATAATGCACGATTGGCGACTATCGATAACTCGGATATTGCAAAAAATTATAAAAAACCAAAGTCCACGGGTACAATGGCCGTTCCAAGGGTCGAGAAGAAATTGAGGAAAGAATCTGTATCAAAAGATACGAGCTGGCAACTAGTATCCGAAGTCGCTAAGAATAACCGACCATGTGGAAACATTCGGAAGCGACAGAGACAAGATAAAGGGACGAGTCTCGATAAGTCGAGGAGTCATTCCGCGAAGAGAAAGGATCATCATATTGATTCTGAGCGTCCGTGCGGGAAGAAGCTGCAGGACGAGGAGAGAAAACGGAAAAAGGATTTGCAGGACGTGCGCACGAGAAAGAGACGGAAGACAAGGGAGAAGCTCAAGCAAATTTTTGGGGATGATTATTCTACCGATGACGATCACGTGGAAGAGAATCTATCTGTAAGAAAGTGGCAAGAAGAATTGATGCGACTTAACAAGTTTCTCGTGAGGAGGAGTCATTCTGATAAGGAAAATTCTGTCAGCACTACGAAAGTCGAAGTAAGTTGTAATAAAAAAGCTAAGGACTTTATCGTTACGAATACGTCGCAGGCCGACAGAATTTCCTTGGTAATTGCCAAAAAGACTATTTCTAAATCGTATCAAACGAAAAAGGTTCCTTCTCGCGCGAACGACGCGTCTATCAACAGTGAAAAGGAATTGGCAATTGGGAAAAATAGCGATATTGATTTAGAGGGTCGTGGAAAATCATCGAAGGATAAATCATTGCGAACTGAATCATCGATGAAAATGAAAAGTCATCGAGCGCAGGATGTAAGAATGAAAGAGTCGCGTCAGGCGGATAAAAGTAAAGTAGAAGCCAAACGTTCGGATCATCGTCATCGTCATCGTCATCATCATCATCATCATCAGACGCACAAAGAGCGTGATAAGAGTCGATCATCGGATACAAGTTTCAAGACTTGGCTGATTCCTCGAGTTAGCATAGATAAGTATACTGAAACGATAAGAAAATACCCAGTGACCGAAACAACAGATGTTAACGACATATCTAGAATTTCTTCTGTTCTGGATGAAACTAGCGATGAAACATCACCCGGTGCAACGGAGTCGATTCAGAGGTTGACGGATTCGAACGAAGTAGACGTCACGTCCAGTGAAAAGAACAAGGATCATCTGAACGAGGTAGCAGGACCGATTTTACCTGACAGTAGTACGTCTCCGTTATACCCAAGTCTTGCGCACGACCTCGAGAGGCCACATTCAAATTTTAAATACACAGAATCTCTTAAGTCGCCCATTTTCGACTCGACGTCTACGTTAAGAGAGTCTCGAGATAAGATTACGCAAAATAGTTCGGAATTATCTCGCGATGTCAATGGGGTTCCTGAAGTCGATGATAATTACGTGTCTTCCGTCGTTGTCGCGAGTCCTGAATCGTCAACGACAGTCGCAGCGAATGAAAAGGAAGTTAGCGACAGCACAGAAACTAACGAAACTGCACCCGACTCATCTGTGATGATAGAATGTAGCTTAGAAAATATGTCCGTGTCTGATTCGGACCCTAAAGGTAATATAGAAGAGGTCAGAAAGGAATCTGGATTCCCGCAGGACATAGGAAACTGTTCAGTTTCGTCGAATTTTGAAAAAGAAATTTTATTTGATATACCATTTAATTTTCCAAAGCCTGAGCCCGTGGATACGGGGGACACGGGATTGTTAAAGGACGATGAGGAAGTAAATCCTGTAGCAAAGGACAGAGCAAATTTGACAGCTTCAGAAGCAAGTCCAAGTAGTGGTGAAAGTTTGGACAAGAGTTCTGGGACAGATTCTAATGCGAATGACGTTTTAAGTGCAAACGTGAATTCTATTATGAATCTCAGTACAGATCATAGTATCAATTCTAATTCACCAACTAAAAGTCCAGAAGAGCACGTACCAAAGATCAGAGTGAAGGACGCACGAGAATTAGGGGGTGTTAGATGGTGTCCTACTCCTGTTCACGTTCCTAATCTCGTACCTATAGATTTGAGTAAGAGTAATAATAGTATTCAGCCAGCATCGTTGCGCACTTTATCGGCAAACAATCAAAATTCAACTGATAGTACTCCAACGGTACCTACTATACAACTTACTTTTCATCCAGCAGGGAATATTAATCCCATGTCTGCTAGGCAGAGTTCTATGTCTAATCAAGTGCAGTCTAATCAACAACAACAGATTTCTCCAACTTATGTTTTGTTACAAGTTGAGAACGTTCAACAATTCATTCCTTACAAGAATTGCCTAGCTAAACAACCATCCGTTCAACAGAATATCAACCAAACTTCTGTACCTCAAGCAATTCCTGCGTCTGTTGTACGACAAAGTAACGATAACGCGCGTCTTGTTTCACAACAAAACAGTCGCGTGCACGGACTCACGCAAAGTTGTGTTCAACAACAGCAACAGCTACAGCTACAGCCGCAACTACAATTCCAACAGAGGCAACAACAACAGCAGCAACTGTTACAGCTGCAACAACTTCAACAGCAGCAACAACAGTTGGGACAGCAGCAACTAAACCAGCAGCAACTGTTGCAACTGCAACAACTTCAACAGCAGCAACAACAGTTGGGACAGCAGAAACAATTAGAGCAACAATCACAGTTGCAACAGAAGCAACAAAATTTGCAAAAACAGCAACATCTACAACAACAGCAGCAACAACAGCAGCAACAGTTGAAAGAGCAGCAGCAGCAGCATCAGCTATTATTGCAACAGCAGCAACAGGTATTATCGCAACAGCAACAGCAACAGCAACAGCAACAAGCCTTACAAGAAGCCGTCAAATTTATTTTTGACAAAATATTTTTGAGTCTCGTACGAATTCGTCAGTTGCTCGAGCGGAAAAAAATTACTATTCAATTCTCAACGCGACTTCGCCAGGAAGAATGTCAGCAGGTGCATCGAGAATTCAATATGAATTTTGAAATACTAATCGTGGAACTGGCGAATTTAAGAAACCACTTGAAAATGGCGTCTGTCGATCATGTAATAGCCTATATGGTGAATGTGATGAACGACCGACTTCCACAGGGGATGTTACCCTTTACAGTGAAGGAAATCGAGGACATCATTAATCGAAATTTCGAGACAAATCATCCTGTTAGTTGCAACAATAAACCCCCATCTAAAGATAAATCTGTCGTAGCTCAGCAACAGATAATGGATTACGTATCCTACAATAAATTCATTTCAGAAAATCAAATCATCCCGCTTGGTCAGCCCTCGATATTTACCGAGATACAAAAGATTATTTTTAACAATCAGGTTTTGCAGTACAGAATGCTGGCGTTACGATTACAAAAACAGTTACAAAACTTGAAGGAAGCCGAGGAGGCTGTCAAGCTTAAGGAAATAGAACGGGAGCTAGTCACTGCGCATCAGGACAAAGAAGACTCGGAAGAGCTCAAGGCAACAGAGATGAAAGACATCAATGAGGATCAGAACGTGCAGATCAGAGAACGTCCAACGTTAAAACAGGATCAATTGATTCCACGCGAACTTCCGGAAGTGCAGAAAGCAAAAACGGAAGTGGAACCGCAAGAGGAATTGCCGACTGACATAGTTGAGACAGGTACTATAGAAGATTCTCCATTTCTAAAGAAGGAACTCCATACCGAGGTATCAAAGACTATGGATAAATTTGACGATGAGATAGAAATATTATCAATTATCAAAGACATCGATTCTTGCAATATGAATCGGGGATCACCGGATCTAGAAATTGTTTTTGATAAGAAACAGCAGAGCAAAGTCGATGTAAATGGTGGAGAGAATTTAGAATCAAATTTCAAAACAGGTAAAATCGTTAATGCAGGAACCGATGTTATTCAAGAGGATGAAACAAGTAAGGTAGATAACCTAAACGTTGAACATACAAATGAGGCTACCCCTGCGAAAGGTGAACAATTGAAAGACAAAAGAAATAACAAAACTGTATTGCCTAATATAACTGATGTTAGATCAATATCACCAATAGTATATGAAAGCATGAGATCGTCAAATACGACTCCTTCTCCTTTGGATTTTGCATCTCTTGAGGAAATGAGGGCGACCAAAGCAACCGATGTGGATGAGAATGAGAATGAGAATGAGGATGCGGACACAGATTCAGATGATATGGAGAATAAAGTATGTTTACATTGTGCAAAACCAAGCGCAGTAGCTTGTGGTCGTTGTTACGACGCACAATATTGTTCTGTAGAGTGTGCGCAGATTCATTGGCGAAAGTCTCATCACAAAACGTGCGAACCAACTGAAAATGAAGGTGCCTAACACACTTAATAAGTATATCTACATGTATTTAAACTGATACCAAAGGAAGCATACTTTGTGAATATTATACAAATTAATTAGACATAGCTATCGATAGGTGAGGTTGATTAGTATTTGTTTTATTTTGTATTTTTATAACAAGTTAATTATTAAGTTTTTTTTTTTTTTTTTTCATATTGTCAAGAAAACAATATACCTAAGGAATATGTTGTACGTCTTGTGTAAAACACAGGATGGAATCTTAGATTATATCGAAATTTAAAAGTATAAATAGTGATGATCAATTACATTTTTGTATTTTATTTGTTGTATCAGACTGTTTATACATAATGAACTATATAATTGTTATACTTTTGTGTACTATCTTGTTTATACAATTTATTCCTCTTCGAATTCACCAGTGGGAAGTGCATTTTTCTTTGGGTTGTGGAACAAGGTGCGCTGACCATCTCCCCAAGGATACGGCTGCTCGCAAAGAAATATTTTTATTCATTTGGATACTACGAAATTCTCTTTACGCTATGCACTTACCTTAGTACGGACACACAAATAGTCGTATTTGACATATGGAGGTCGTGGATGGTGATGTTCCTCCTGGTGCTTCAGGTAAGTATTAACCATGCAAATGCCAATAGCAGGGAATGCTCCAAAGATAGTTATTGTTCTCCATAACTTCCAACTCTCACCTAAACAAGAGACAATCTTGATTATGTAATGTATCAAACAATTGCTGCAAACAGTACAATTTAATTAAGTCTAAATAAAGGACAAACAATGAAACACGATAGGCATAAAAATCATGATTAATTCAAATAGAATCACCTTATGTAGAAAATAATGTCAACGAATATAATACGTATACTTCAAGAATGTTCCTGAATCATAATGTTCCTGGTGCTCGATTAATATTGATAAAAAAATGTAGAACTTCCCAAACACTAAATGATCTAATTACTTACCATGTTGAGTTTGAGGGGACCCGCCTACAGCCGTAGAAAATTTCCTGGTAACAGCACGTCCTAGTAACCACGAAGCAGCCATCTTTGCCCTTCCTTGACTAGCAGAAGTGCTTGAAAAGATTCTTCGAACTTCTCGTCGCAAAGCAGTATGCCAGCATATAGGATAGTTCCACTGGACTTTGCCAGATGGCGCATCAATCGTTCCCACAGGCACAGATGAGTAGGGAGATGCGCAACGCTGCGGTTTCAGGCGGTACTAAAAACATGGCGCTAAATCGTAGCGGCAAGTCCAGAAGTAGGATTTTGCGATCATCGCCTCCGTCGATAATGCATATCCCTTTGTAGCCGAGTTGAACGTGATCACGAACGTATAGCTTGGCGGGCAGAGGACCGTCGGGAAGTTAACGTGGGAAAATATAGATTTATGTTATATGAAGGGACCAAGCTGGGTCCACCACACTCGTTCTCACTCACCTGTAATGATAATCTCAACTTATTAAAGGTCTTATTTTTGGCCTTTTTAAAGGCTGTCGAGTGCGCCTGGGCGCAATTAAATCGGACCACTCCTTCTAAAATGCCAGCCAGAAAACGTGTGTGGTGGATCTAGGTGCTCGCAAGACGCCATTGGGTATTACGCCTGTGGTCTTTCGTTGCGGTGAATCCTTGACCAGCGTTTGACCTTTCGCGTTTAACTTACCTTACTTACTTACTTAACTTACCTTTTGCGTTTTTCTTGCCGCTTGACCCGACTTCTTTTCCTTCCTGAGGTTTTTCCCTCCTAGTCCTGTGCGCAACAGTCGCAGGACTCGGGGGTTTTATTTAAAAAGTTGTCCAGGCGGTACGTCGACGCTGAAATAAAAGTTGGACCATGAAAATCGGCTCACTGGCAATCTCACTACTTATCTGTAGGTATTAGATAATTACTAACTACGTATAAAATGACGCCTGGAACATGTCTTCTATTTCGGTAACGTCCTAAAGAAATGCGATGACGCCTGACGACAGGCAACCAGTTATCTTCACGGGCTTAACATAAATATAAAACGTCTTAGACGATATATCTTTCACTTTTAACTATCTACGTTATTCTTGATTACCAGCAGCATATTTGTTGGAAAAATAATATCTGCATTTGTTGGAGGGTTATGGCATAAATTTTATTTATCATCCTGCAAAAAGTATCTGAACTATTATTTTAAATAGTTTGCTTGTTTACGAAAGAGTACCATTGAGTGGCGCTGTAGTACATTCTATAATTAAACAAATAAGATATTTAATGTTCAAGTATTATTTATTGATCGTAAAATAAGCGGATATTAAAAGATTTTAGCAGTATTTACATGAATATTACATTTCGTAAATAGGTATTAGTTGTCTTTTCTGCGAGGTAATTCGTAATTTTTTTTATGCGGTGCAATGGAAGACGATCTAACCGCGGGATCTATAAAAGAGAGAAGAATTATTTAGACGAGTGTTGATTAATTGCGCATATCACAATAACGCAGCTGCTCTTACATTATTGGAGTGGTGCGTTTAGAAAATTAAGCGAGTAATGTTACATTTTTCGAAGCACGGAAATACCTGTTGCGCGCGTTATATGTATAGTATTTTATGTGGATAAATAATTCTAAAACATTTCGGAACTCGGATGGGCAATTCTAATAATAAGAGACGTCGTCACAGTCACCGAAAATATGCAAGCCAGGTAATTTGTTTTTAAGATATTCTAACCTTGCAATCATGGCAATCATGGGTCTTTTATGGGATAATATTTGACGTATACGTTTCAGCTTTGCGAATGTTTGATTTTAAAATCCAATATGTTTGGTCCTTTTTCTTGTATTTTAGTCCAGTTTTAGCGATATCATCGGTGGAAGTTGCAGTGGAACGACAGATGAACTATACGAAGAGTTTAGACCATGGTCTCGTGTCTCACGAAGAAGGTATCAGAATAATATGCACAATTGAAATAGGATTGACAATGATTGTTTTATTTTTATTTAGATGGAGCGAGGGTACCCTTAACGACCCTTTATGTTGTGCAAAAACAGCCTGGCCAGTGGCTCGAATGGAAGCCTTATTTCTCCCCGAGTTTCAAGTTAGAGCATCGTCTTTAAAATCTGAATATACTTTTATCGATATTATTTCCAAGGGTGCATATGGAAGAGTGTACAAAGTTCGAAAGATAGATACTAACAAAATATATGCCTTGAAGGTAGTAAGCAAAGCACGCATTGTGGCAGAAGATGCTGTTAATCAAGCAAAGCAGGAGGTAAATATTTTAATAAATAACATATTAATTAATTGTATAGATCATAATCCATGATTTTAGGTTGCAATACAAAGGGCTGTTGGCCATCATCCATTTATAGCAAATTCTCCGTATCATTGGCAGAGCAGGAAAACATTGTATCTATGTTAGTAAACTAAGAATACATTGCATTCCGATTTCATAATAAATATACAGTAAATCATTTTATTGTATCGATATAATTGATTGTAGTGACAGAATATGTTGGCGGTGGAGAGTTATTCTCATTGGTCGAAGAGTATGGTTCTCTGTCAGAGGACGTGGTACGAATTTACGTTGCAGAGATCGGCCTGGCGCTTGGTATGCATAAAAAATCATAAGAATATATTCATTTTCACTGAATCATATATTAAAAGAAACATAACACCTTCAAGACTTTCTACACAATGCTGGAGTCGTGCACAGAGATCTGAAAGCAACGAATGTTCTTCTGGACGACGAGGGACATGCAGTCCTGATAGATTTTGGATTAGCCAAATGGCTAAGTCCAACCCAAAGAACAAACACATTTTGCGGCACACCGGAATATATGGGTAACGTTTTAAATTTTCAGTATAAAAGATTTACGTTAGCTAAATCTTACATTTCATTTTTCGCATATTGTTTCAGCTCCCGAGATAATAAATCGCGAATATTACGGACACAAGGTGGACTGGTGGTCCCTCGGCGTTTTAGCTTGCTTCCTCCTAACCAATCAGGTGGGTAAATGCGTTCTACGTCACACTTCCGCAAATTTCGTTAAGTTGCCACCTTGACCAAGTATTCTTACTCCCAAGATTATTATATTATTGATCGACGAATAACGACGGTATTACGAGCATCAGTGTTTCAAATTCATCCGACTCCGTGGCGCAACGGTAGCGCGTCTGACTCCAGATCAGAAGGTTGCGTGTTCAAATCACGTCGGGGTCAAGTCGAATTTTTTTTTTTTTTTTCCAAAACCTCATTTCGAAACAAAAGACACTGCTCAAACGTATCTGATACGTCAATCAAAATAACAAATAGATTTTACCATAAAAATTTCCTCTGTCCGTCGTCCAGTATTAAAGACTTTATTTCACATTCACGAACAAAGGATTTACCGGTTTAACAAGCACTGCTTATAGATACCACGTGAATGAACTCTCCACATTGAATTTCTTAAGTTCGTAACGTGAAAGACGCCAGTCCCCATGACGCAATTACAATGCGGTTGCGTCAGAAAAGTAAGGTTTAAAGAAGGAATTTAAAAAGAGTAAAAAAAAAAAAAAAGTCGCTCCCGGGTGGGCTCGAACCACCAACCTTTCGGTTAACAGCCGAACGCGCTAACCAATTGCGCCACGGAAGCTTTGATATTCATCCTAAACATACGCTATAAGACCTCCGGACGTTCCTACAGTTATAAACAAATTTCAATTCGCGTTCCTCTCGTCCATAAGTATCGTAAGATCGAGAGTTTTTCCAGAAACTACGAGTCCCACATAAAAAGGGCATCGCCAATCGCGTTATGCAGCAGGCGCGCCTTGACATTTTCCTTTTCATCCACACAGAACCAGAGACAAACGTATATCTGACCTTTAACGTTCTTTTCAATTCCACGATGACTTTTAGCACAGCTAATACCACCATCGGTCATCATCGTCAGCCTCTCGTCCGCAAAAGGCAAAATCGCCATCGATTTCTCTCCCACGATAAACTCTCTATTTCCTTTGTCTCCTTAATTTCTTATCATTTTCACCAAGCAAGAAATATTTATTATTTCCCTCGCAGCCTCCTTACCTCCCGTCGGTCACAGTCCTGTTTTTTCATCATCTTGTCGCAAGACCTCCCGATACTTGTCCGTACCTCCCCTTCTCTTGCCTCCCCCCTCTCCCCCTCTCTCCCCCTCTCTCCCCCCATTGCTCCTCTACCACGTCTCGCCGTATCAATTCTATTTACCGTCGCACATTCTCTTCTAATTTTCAAGCCTGATCTTTATTATCTCTCAGCGGATGCGCTCGATTATCATGTCCACCATGATACCTACCTAGACCCCATACACACGCATGACTCTTAACACCGGGAATTCTAAATGCATCATACGATTGATATTCCTGACTCAATTGAATGCTTTTTATTAATCAATCTCCTTACAACATCGTTCCCGTTTAGCGGCTTATCTTCAGCAGGCGCGTCGAATGCGAAATATCGTAATCGTTAATCACGAACAAAGAAAGATTCCCTCCCCCCCCGCCCCCTCCCTATCCCTTAAATTACTCACCATACGTAATTCGGCCGATAAATACCGAATCGCCGGTACCCGTACGATTAAACACGGGACAAAGGGGATATATGATTCATGGGATTTCGTGAAAATAAAAAATATTAAAAAAAAATTGAAACCAACGATATCTCATTGCTCACGTAATTATTGTTACATCGATCAATTCAATTAAATACAATAATCGTTCACCAAAACATCGTCATCTCACGTGAGTTTACGGAGTAATGGAATAATAATTAATAATAATAATAATAATAATAATAATAATTAATAATAATAATAATTAATAATAATAATAATATGATAGTTATATTTAATATTAAAATAGAATAATAACAGTAGAGTCGGAGGTTCGGGTTTTTTTTTTTAGGGTTTTTGTTTGGACTGGGATTGCGAGTCCGAGGTTAAAAGGGTTTTAGCTGGAGGATTGTTAAACGTGCTGGGGTTGGTGGGGTTGGTTGGGGGGTTGGAAGTTTATTGTAATGTGGGTGCAATAGGGGATGGCCGAGGATGAGGATGACGCTTCGTGCGGGAGCGAGACTTCCAGCTTGTTCGAAATAAGTTATATAGAGTTGGAAGGGCTGGCTCCCTCTATTCAAAGGGCAGAGGGCGGGTTGGGTCCAAGAGTTCGAAATTGCGTGTATCTAGAAGGGCTAGAAGGGTAGAAGGGTAGAAGGATAAGGTCGTGGCTGAGGAGGAAGTAGGTTAACAAATGGAGAATCGTCCTGGCCCGCTGCCCTTATATCTTTTTTCAATTTTTTTGTTTTTTTTTTTCATTCGCATTCGCGACACCCTGACGCGCTAAGATCTTTCACGAGCTCGGATGTCTTCGTCCGAACCGGAAGCTAAGGCTGTGGCCACCGGCGATCATCGGCTGGGTGAATACACCCTGCGGCACGGGTGCGACGCACTTCCGGTTATGACGTCGGTGGATACGGCGATGACGGTAGTTAAAAGCCAAAATAAACGATATGGAGGATAGTATTAATATTAATATTAATAGTGATACTCTGACCGTAAATCTAATGACAGTTTTAACTACGTAGAGATGAATTTTTCGAGACAGTTGATAGAGATGGATGTAACAGTGATGCTAATAGCTATTGATGTTGGGGTCGCTGTCTATTAGCCAAGATGGAGAACAGGGTCGATGGGTACCGTCAGTGCGCATGCGCGAGTGGGTCGGTGGTTGGTTGCGTCATCGATAACGTTGATAATCGTCAGCTGTTTTTCGTTGTTGCGTAGCTTGAAGAACGTAGCGCGTCCGGGTCGACGAGGGGTGGTGGGTGGGTGGGTGGGGGGGATTATTTCGATTTACTCGTCGCACCATCCTCGAGGGTCTCGATGTTGTTTTTTTGCTCTCGTTTAAAAAAAAAAAATCTTTTAATCTTGCACTCTTCGAATTTTTTTTGTTTGTGTTCACTTTCACTCTCTCCTTGTCGCTCTGCCTTTCTCTCGTTCGCTCTCTCGTTCTCTCTCTCTCTCTCCCCCTTTCGCTCTCATCTCGGAAACAAATTGTGCATCGTCTGCAGGCGATGCCTCAACTTCTTAGGAATTCTTCTCCGCGGACTCCTCGCTGCTGTTCTCCTCGCTGGACTTGCTGGACTCCTCGGACTTGGTCTCCTCCTTCTTGGCGTCCTTAACCTCCTTCACTTCTTGGGGCTGTGGAAGCTCCTCGGCTTTGGGCTCCTCCACGGCCTTGGACTCCTTTTGCTCCTTCTCCTCGGGCGACTTGGCCTCGACGGTCTTCATGGGCTCTTCGGCTGGTGCCGATGACTCCTCGATTTTCTTCTCCTCCTTGACGGGTTCGACGGGTGCGACGATTTCCTTAGCTTCCTTCACGACTTCCTTGATGACCTCGGAGGCGACCTGGGGCTCGGGTTGGGCCTGGGGCTGACTCTGAGCTGTCTCGACGGTCTCTCTCTTCGTTTGAGTCGATGCAGCGGGATTGGACTCTTCTGCTGACTCTGCTGATTGCTTGGAGGCTTCCTCGACCTTGGCAGGTTCCTGGACGACGGTAGCCTTGGGTTCATCGACCTTTACGGGTTCCTCGATCTTCTTAGCTGGTTCTTCAGCTGATTCGACAGACTCGACAGACTTCTCGCTCTTCTCGGCGGCAGGCTTGGCTTCCTCGACATTCTCGTTGATCTCCTTCTTTTCTTGGGACTCGACCTTCTGGGCAGAAGCTGCTGCGGCAGCTTCTTCGGCTTCCCGGGTCACGCGGTCGGTCTTCTCCTCGGGTTTCACTTCCACGGGCTTTTTCTCCTCTGGCTGCTCGATCTTCTTCTCTTCGCTGCTGGCAGCGGCTGCTGGGATCTCTACTTCCTGGGGCGCGGCGACAGCTGGCGCTGCAGGCGCGGCGACAGCTGGCGCTACGGGCGCGGATTCCGCAGGTTCAACCGACTTCTCCTGCTTCTTCTCTTCCGGGATTTCGCTCTTCTCGGCAGGCTGCGCTTCGGCGACCTGTTCGGCGGCGGGAGCGGCAGCTGGAGCGGCAGCAGCAGCGGCAGCAGGAGGGGCAGCCTCCTCCTAGAAAAAAATTGCGCGATTAAGATCATCATTAAATATTAAAAAAAAAAAAAAATTCAAAAATCATAAGTTTTCGAAAAACTAATCTATCGGTACCTTCTTCTCGTAAGGAGCGTCGGCCAAGGTTGCGCTGGCGAGGGCCGCCTGTACAGCAGCCTGTGGCTCCGTAGCGGCAGTCTTAAGTTCCTCCTTCTCAGGTTCCTGAGCCTTCTCCTCGACCTTCTTCTCTTCGCTGCTCTCCTGGCTAGCAGCCTGGGGGATGACCTCAGCAGGCTTGCTTTCCTCGTTGCTCTTCTCGTCAACAGCCTGGGGTAAGTCAGCAGGTTTGGCAGGTTCCGCAATCGCAGCCGGAGTCTCCGGAACTGGGTCGCTCACCGGGCTGGGAGGCTCCGCCGGAGTCTTTGAAGCTTCCTCGACGTTCTTACCCTCGATCGCGACAGCGGCAACAGGCTGACTCTCTGCCAATGGCACAACCGGAAGTGCCTCATCGGCAGGTGCAGAGTCGCCTACTGGCATCGCCCTGACACTCACCGCCGCCAACAGGATCATCGCTACGGCGATTTTCATAATGAAAGCTGCAACATCAAGATAAACCAACGAATTGATAAGGACCTCAACCAATATTGCATCCGGTCTCGCGCACCGATAGAGATTTCTTCATAAAGCAAATATCATCGGAGGTCATTGATGTCAATGGAATCTACTCGGCGTAATCTTCTAGTTAGTCCCAGATGGAGTTTAGTGAACGAAGTCAAGGAGCACAAGGTAGGGAGGAGGCTTACTGACTGGCTGACTGGCTGACTGGCTGACTGGCTGACTGGCTGACTGGCTGACTGCCCGACGCTAGGCTCTTTCGCAGGCTTTCAGGCTGCGCGAGCGGCTGAATCAATGGACGAACGGAACGAACGAACTGAATATAATAAAAGGAACGAGAGGAATGAAACGATGATACGCAGACCACGCCACTTCGCGATCCTAATGGAACGGGTACTCTAGGCTGGGAGCTACCGAGAGTGACATTGAACCGAATGCATTGAATAAGGCGAGCGTTATAGGACTAATGACAGGATGCATCGCGCACCGCTCGTTACACTCTCTACCATCTCTATGACTTTACACGTATGCATCTCCCTAACACGTCTTTCGAGCCGCATGTACACCATTGGTACACAGAGCTCTGCCCACCGTATCAGTTCACCATTCTCTATTCCTTCGACTTTTTTCCCTTCTATCGAACAGCCTCGTGCAAATTCTTCCTGTCTCTTTCTCTCTGTACGCTTTTCTTCGTCTTTTTTTTTTCTTCTTCTTCTCATTCTCGCCAGATGCCATTTTTACTCGTGCGTAGAAAGGTCGCCTATGCTCCGTAGCGACTGGCACAGCAATTCAGGGCGAATGACCGTTCGAGGAACGAGTTGAGCCAATCGACGCGAAGGTGTCGCGCAATCCTGCTGATACGAGGATTCGACTGGTTTTTGCAGGACGGATTGAGGAATAACGGGAATCGCAAAAATTATAAAGATTTAGCAATACGGTCGATGCAACCGGTGCTGGAGCAAGAAAGCGGAGACCTCGAAGGTTCTGCCAAGTGAATATCAAAAGGAGACTTTGGTAGCAGCTATAGAGAAATTGGGGGAAGGTGGTTGGTGCGTTGCGTGGGGGGGGAGCTGGGGGGAGGCTGGGGGGAGGTCGAACAGTCGAGGGGGAGGGTCCACTGTCAGGAGAGGAAATGCCTCTAAAAGATGATGGACCATTACCTCATCAAGATCATTAGAGAAGTAATAATGGCACACGCGTACAAAGACGCAGATGCGGATGTAGTACGACTCGTACGAGAACGTACTGCGACGTCGGTATCGGGATCGACGTCGACGTCGACGTCGACGATTTTGACGTCACTTTTTGACCGGACGAGTTCTTCCTTATTTATTTCTCTGCGTCTCTCTCTCTCTCTCTCTCTCTCTCTCTCTCTCTCTCTCTCTCTCTCTCTCTCTCTCTCTCTCTCTCTCTCT
>JARQSW010000625.1:0-10739 GCA_030142375.1 Calameuta pallipes | reverse complement strand
AGTCTTTCAAAAATTTTAAATTCTTATATTATAATTTTAAAATTTGGTGTCAATCGGTTGTTTTTCGAAAACATCGCCGCCATATTGGAACTGCGATCTTAGATCCGCCGTATTAACTTTTAAAATTGTGGAGATTTGATAAAATTATAATAAAATTATAAAAATAAAATCATACCAGACAACCAATTCGGCTTCAGAAAACACCACTCCACATCACATGTCATAAACAAGCTAGTGTCAGACACAACGAAATACCTCAAGACAGGAAAGCAAGTTGGAGCAATCCTAATGGATCTCGAGAAAGCATTCGACTCGGTCTGGCACGACGGGCTCATCTTCAAACTAATAGCAAAAAAATTTCCTCAACACGTAATAATGATAATACTAGAAATGCTATCTAACAGAACATTTAAAACCAGTAATTCCTCAATGGAATCTTCACTCACATTTAAAATATTAGAAGGACTACCTCAAGGGACAGTTTGCTCACCAATCTTATTCAACATAATGACATGTGACCTGCTAAATCTTTTTAACATGAACAATGGGAATCCACTACACTCAATAGCATACGCTGATGACCTGATTATATATGCAGCAGACAACAGACCCAAAAACATACAGAAGAAACTAAACGAGTTAACAAATAAAATAAACAATTACTATAAAGCATGGAATTTGAAATTGAACCCAGCAAAATACGAAACCATCATATTCAGAAGACCCACAAATCAAATCGCTACAAAAGCAAACATAGATAGAAAAAACTTCAAGATCATCACACAAGATCAGGGAAACAACACACAAGTAGAAATACAGCACAAACAATCTGTCAAATACCTGGGAGTAATTGTAGATCATTTGATGAAATTCAACCTGCACATAGAAACACAACTACAAAAAGCAAGAAACGCCTTCTTACAGAATGGGCAGATATTTCGGAATGCTCACCTATCACCCCGAGCAAAAATAATCTGCTACCAACTTTTAGTACGACCATTAGTAACATACGCTGCGCCAATTTGGTGGAATATTAGCTCATCTAAGATGGAAAAATTAAGAAAATTTGAAAGACAGTGCCTAAGGACCTGCCTGCACATGTTTAGAACACCGGAGTCTAACTACAAAAAAATGTATAGTAACAAGAAAATATATAACTGTGCTAACATCACTAGAATAGACAATTTCATTATTAAACTAACAAGGCTATACTTCGCAAAAACAATCAAGAGTAGCAACATAGAAATAAAAAACCTAGTACAGCAAGAAAATGACTGGTTCACGGAAGGAAATGAATACATACCTCCACAGGCATTCATCACCTTTGACAAAAGAGGGATCATACAAAACCAAAACAATATCCCCACCGTGTACCACCTAAAAAGGCATATCCAAAAAAAATCACTGCCAATAAATCGTGTGTCAGCAAAACTGAGGAACCTAGTATACAGCAAAGCAATACCGAAAATAGACTTCGAGGATTACTCCAGGCTTTCTGAGCGAATTTGGTGGACCAACCCAAGTGATAGCCACATGCGCGAGTTAGAAAAGAGAAGAAGCAGTTCAAAAATACAGAGAGACAGCATGTATAAAATGCTATAAGAAAGATTAGTGAAACAACAAATCCCAGCCGCCGAGCCACTCGGTATAAGTGTATTAGATATATGTAAATATGTGTAAATAGTCTCTTTTTCCTACCGTCTATCCCTCCTAATTAGGACTAAACACATAATAGTTGTCAAAGTTAACTGGCATGTTTTCCAAATGATCTCACAGTTTTTTTTTTAGCCAGTAATTAGTTAATACTAAAGCGCAAAAAGGAAAAAGCGATAAAATATAAAAGAACACACGCAAAAACCTAGCAAAAGAGAAGGGCAAAGAGAAGCTGCAAACCTGCAACCAGGAGCCCATATACAAAAGTAAATAAATAGGCCTCTTATAAATATTCTAGACCTAATAATAACCCATGTTCACAACTTATATAGATCAAATAAAGAATATTTTTTTCTTAAAAAAAAGCAGTCGACCGGTAATCAAAAGGTCCCGGGTTCGAATCCCAGCCCAGATGCCCCGCATTTTTTCCTGATCGTCCCTTGAAAAGTAACCGATCCGCCGGGTTTGTAGTATATATATTTTGCGAATAGAGATACATTCATCACAAGATTTAAAGTGGTAGAATGGTAGAGTTTGGCTGAAGTCAAATCGATAGCCACAAATAATTTTTATTCTTATAAATAAATCATAATGCTAAACAAAGTGATTCCTATTAGGTCAGAATTATAGATGTGTTCAGAACGTAGGAAATTACGAAATTTTCCTTCTCACTCGTCCACATGCTTAATCGTATGTACATTGAGATCAAGCATAATTAATTGGCTAATATTAGTGAAGTATTATGAAGTATTATGAATATTAGTGAAAATCTTGCCAGGACCCCGAAATACGTGGAAATCTAGCAGAATTCTAGAAACAGCGTGACATTTTCGTATGGCCCACGTCAGTTTTCCACAGATGGGCCATTAAAGCCCGTATGTATTTCCACAGCAGAATACGTATTTCCACATTTGTTTGTTAACTTTTTCATTGCTAAGTCCACGTGATTTCCTACCAGTTATTGATTAGGTATGTACACGTGTTGGAATATGATTCAGTTAGTTAGTTAGGTATTTTAGTTGCGCAATTTGTATGAACAGCTGAATAATAAAACAACAACTGCTCATAAACAATCCAGCCTATATATACAAGAAAACTAACCTGCTGAAACTTAACTATTGCAACAATGGTGACATCGGCATCCAGACGCTTGGCCGTCGCGATATTCGCCATCGTAGCAGGACTGGTTCTCCAGGTCGACGGTGAGAAGCAATGGTGGCAAACAACGACTATCTATCAGATTTGGCCGCGATCCTTTAAGGACAGCGACGGGGACGGAATTGGCGATTTGAAGGGTAAGTAGGACATGTAGAATTAAATTAAAAGCGGAATCACTGTGACTTCAATCGGTCTAAACGTCATCAGGGATCACAAGCAAACTGGAGCATCTAAACGACATGGAAATAGAGACAGTATGGATATCGCCATTTTTCAAAAGTCCACAAGCGGACAGTGGCTATGACATCTCCGACTACTTAGACGTAGATCCAATGTACGGGACCTTGGAGGACTTTGATAAGCTAGTCGCTCGCGCCAAGGAACTTGGAATCAAAGTGGTCGTGGACTACGTTCCTAACCACACGAGTACCGAACACGAGTGGTTTAAATTATCCGAAGCCAAAGTCGACCCCTATACCGATTATTACGTGTGGCACGAGGGAATTCTGGACGTAAACGGTACCAGAAAACCACCAACCAATTGGTTGAGCATTTTCAACAGCGGAAGTGCTTGGCAATGGAGCGACAAGCGACAGGCTTATTATCTTCATCAATTTGACGTAAGCCAGGCAGATTTGAACTACAGGAATGAATTAGTCATTCAGGAATCGAAGGTGAGCCATGGTTACTAGTGAATAATGAATACGACTCAACTCATTAAGTTGCTTCCCCACTAGAAAATAATTTCTTACTGGTTGGATCGTGGTATTGCTGGTTTACGTATAGACGCAGTGCCACTTATTTATGAGGATGCTGAATTAAGAGATCAACCGTTATCAGGAAATCCCTTACCTGCTACTGACTACAGATACCTAGTTCCTATCTATACCAAGGATTTGATTGAGAATTATGAGCTTGTTCAGATATGGAGAGATCACTTTGATGAATATAACGCAAACGCCACTGATGGTCTAGAGCGAATCATAATTACCGAGGCATTGGGTAATGCATCCACGATGAGTTTGTACTATGAGTACGGTGCTCAGATCCCGTTCAATTTTATCTTTATTGGAAACGGCACTATTTTCTTCGATGCCGAAACTCTGTCACCTGCGGCAATCAAGTGGAATATTGATCAATGGCTTCAATATGTGCCTGAAGGTGGAGCACCCAACTGGGTCGTAAGTTTAAAATACATTTTTGTGCTGTTATAATTTTAATTAATTATGTAAGAATTCCAATTAACAGCTCATTAATCCGCTACCAGATGGGCAATCATGACAGACCTCGCATGGCTACGCGTTTGGGCTTTGAGAAGATAGACATGTTAAATTTTATTTTACTTCTGTTACCTGGCGTCATGACGGTTTACAATGGTGATGAGATCGGCATGACAGATACGTATCTAAGTTGGGAGGAAACGGAAGATCCTCGGGCCCGCAGCACTAATCCTCAGCGTTATCAGATATTTTCTAGAGATCCTATGCGCACGCCTTTTCAATGGGACGATTCTACGTCAGCAGGTCGGTAATAGGTTGCAGGTTTAGTTACATTACTGTTACGTGGAATATAACTCAATGTTATTTTCATTTTATCAGGATTCTCTACGAACACCTTGGTGTACTCGAAAGTGAACGAGAATTATCGTACACTGAATTTGGCGGCGCAAAAGGCCGCTGATAAGAGTTACTACAAGAACTTCCAGGCAGTCATGAAACTCAGGAACACGACGGTGGCTAAAGATGGAGCCCTGAAGACAGTTGTTATCGGCGATGATGTCTTCGCCATGTCCAGAGAATTGAAAGGTCAAGACCCCTTACTCGTTGTTATCAATTGGTCCAATTCTCCGGTAACAGTCAGTCTTGATGACTTCAGTAACTTCAGTGAGAAGCTGAAAGTGCTTCTGTCGGACGTTAACAGTAATCTCAAAGTTGGGTGAGTGATTAGGAAATCCAAAATGGTGTTGTTCCGTTATCGGCTGAAAAATGCCTCCGTTAAATTATTTAATTTTATTTTTCCAGAGACGTCGTATCCAGGAGCAGCATTACCCTGCAGGGTAATGGAGCTTTGGTATTAACAGAATTTAACATCTCCTTTTCGCGTTTCCGACTTCCAAATCTAGTGCACGCAACACGTGGTTTGATGGGTGTTCTGAAAGACGTATGGAAAAGCATCGACAATATGTTCCGAAGAGCGCCTCTGCTGCCCTCTCCTGATGACAGTGGATACTAGTTGTGATGCGTGAAAACCAAATTGAAATGTGATAAGGTAGTTCAATAAACGTTGATAGAAAATATACCGACATAGCCAAGCGTGAGTCCTTTGTATCTTACGATATCTAGTTCATGTCAAATTAAGATCACTGTAACAGAGATCCACGAATAAAAAATAATTGCTGCTAAATTGCTTTGAATTCACCAGGAGTTTGTGTTCCTTGGACCTGTGCCTTGGTAGTCACGATATCCTATCTCCCCTTTTCCTCCTGATATAGACTGATTTACTAGTTTAATAGTCAGAATCCTGATTTACAGCTCAATAATCTATTATTAGATTGGCAATCGTGACAGTGGCCACGCTTTACGGCACCCAAAAGTCAGGCACCTTCAACTTCCTCCTACTTTTGTTGCTTGGAGTTATGACATTTTATAACGCCGATGAAATCGGCATGACGAGTGCACGTTTAACCTGGGAGGAAACAGAAGATCGTCAGACCTGCAGCACCCATGTCGGTCGTTATACGTCATTTACTAGGGATCCTGAGTGTACGCCTTTTCCTATAGGATAATTATATTATTTTTATGTGGGATACATCTTAATGTTATTGTCACTTTATTAGGATTCTCTACCAGCCCTAAGACTTTCCTGCGGGTCAACTAGAATTATCGTACACTGAATTGACGACGCAAGATAAGAATTGATAAGAGTCACTATAGGAACTTCCAGGGAGTCGCGAAGCTGCAAAGACATGACGGCCGGTAAAGAAGGAAATCTGACGACACTTGTTATCGACGAGAATGTCTTAGCCATGTCCAGGAAATTGCAGGGCTACGATCCGTTACTCGCTGTTTATTAATTGGTCGGATTCTTCCGTAACAGTAAGACCTGATGACATCAATAACTTTAGTAGCGATCTGAAAGTGCTCCTGTCGGACGTTAATAATGTTCTTAAAAACGATGATTATAACCACCGTGCACGGGCTCGCGTCTGACTGAACTCTTACCTCAAAACAATTGCGAATCGTGATTTCGGCATGGAACTGCTGCACGAAGCTAAGGCGGTTCTGCCAGTATCGGAAATCTGTCAAAAAAAGGACAAAATTTCGAACGCAAATATCTCCCTTATTATGTGTGCTATTCACGAATTTTAGTGCTAGGTACCAATTTTTTGTATCTCTATCGTTGTTTCTTGCACTAGAACTTTTGTCGTTAATTTTTTTTGATATCGTTTCAAATGGCAAAGATAATTTTTATTATTTGCGAACCAAAGTTAAACGAACAATAATAATATGACCATTCGATGGGCAATCAAAAAATTGTCAATAATCGTCATATCGGATTTTCAAAATCGTCCACCGTTTCACCGCAAATCTCAATACATTAAACCCCTCCTCACCTCCTGGCTCGAGGTCCCCACCGGCCTCGAGCATTGCTATTGCGTAAAGTTGCTATTTGGTATTATTTATTTCGTATATTTAGTGTTGTAGGTCATTGTAAATAGCTTAAGGTCCCCTCCCTCCACCCTTCCCTCCCTGCATCCCTTCCTCATAGGGCACTGGCTCGGAGACCATCGTCGCGGACCCTCTACGAGGACCTGCTACCACCATCCCCGAGGGAAGGATCACGAGAGTGGCTACGTTGCCGAGGCAACAGAAGGCAGGGATGGCATGGGCAGGATGGATAGCTGATCGAGCCACATGGGGATGACGTCAGATCAGCCGATCAACACCCCAGTGGGATGGATGCCCGCCCGCCACCACCATCACCAGGTCATGCAGCCCCAGTGCAGTCCCGTCGGAGCCCTCTCCCTCCGAGACCGCGGACGTGCCCGGGAGAATTTGACAGGCCTGGAGGCCGCCATATTGCCCGGCGCGTGACAGCCAGTCCGCGCGCCGGCGAAGACAGCGCCGTGCCACCCGCCACGAGGCCCAGGAAGGCCCTCCAGTGGAATTCGCCAATGCCCTGCCATGCCGGAACTGCCAACCAATGCCAGAGCGCATAGCCCTCTCAGCCCAGCGGAAGCAGCCAATCAGGCAGGAAGTCTTCACTTCGAGCCAGGATACGACTGCGAGCAAGTCTTTCTTTGCGAGTGCGAGTGTGCGAAAAAGTGAGAGTGAAAGAGTGCGTGAGGCTATTTTGGATACTATGCCGCGCCGATCTGAGTGAGTACAGAGTGATTGCGTTTCTTTCTTTCGTTCGGGAACCTTCTTCCCTGAGACCCCCTCACCTCTCCCCCGTGCTAGCCGTACCCACGATCTTACATACAGATCTTGCGACTATAATGGATTTCAGTGATGGGAGTAACACAGATATTGAAGCAGTTTTGTAATGTATGGCATCGCCCCTACGTGTCGCTACTATCGAATGCGCTCGGATAATTACAGGGTTATACAGTAGACTCGCGCCATTAGAGAGAGAGAGAGAGAGAGAGAGAGAGAGAGAGAGAGAGAGAGAGAGAGAGAGAGAGGGAGAGAAATATTTATTTCTATCTCTGTCGCACGAGGAGCACTCGATCACAGCGCCGCTTACGGCGCGACTTCAGAAAGTGAGTCACCTCCTACCATCGGAGTCGCAAGACCTGTATGTAAGACCGTGGCCGTACCCGTTCAAAATCTAGTAAACATTCGTGGACCTTCACAGGTCGCGCGACGGTGCTACACCGATACCGTAGCTGGCACCCAAACCTTGTTTTCGTCTCACCCGTTACCTGTCAGTCCTCCCTGCCCTCGTGTTCCCCTTGCCCATAGCGTGTCCTTGAATGTCATTCCGTTGCTTTTACTTGCTTGTGTCTTCGGCTTACTTTTGTATTTATCACATTTCGATTATTATATTTTTAGTTTAATATCTTTTTGTTTGCTTTCTTTCTTGTACTCCAGTCTTTTGATTAATTATATTTTGTTACATTTTAACCCGTGTCCCCTTTTCTTTTCGAGATCCCCTTCCCTTTCATTTTGTCTTTGCGGTAGCTAAGTTGAGCAGACCCTGGGCAGAATCGCCTGCCCAGTACGTCACAATGTATACGCTGCCGTTGATAGGTTTCCGGACAAGGGTTTAAGTTTGGAAAAAGTTGAAGAAAAATTTCACTCCCTAAAATTAGTTTCAAATTTTGAATGATCCAACCTTTAAGCCCAATGAAGTCTCCTATGCTTATTTCCACGTCGTCAAACTGATTTCTGCGAGGAAATCCGTGCCAGGAATTCCAAAGTATTTACTTTAAATGTATTAATAGCGTTCTAATACTATACGTTTGTTTTTAAGCTTTTACCGTGATTATTTTTCACGAGTCATTGTTAATATGCTCTATATAGAAAGTTGACACTGGTTTTGAGTTTGATTACTGGCATAATGAACGCAAATTTATATCAAGAAATGCACGGACCCGCCAAGTAGTACTCGATAAGGAATCACCTAAAGTTTTATTAATTGTTAAATCGCCATTAAATCATAATTAAATACGGGAAGCAATCGTAATGTAAAAATAGTAGATACCTGTAACTATGAAAAACAAGTATGACCCTCGTAAACTGTTAGGTCCAAGCGTTTCTGCATGAGAGAGGATGTCGCGGGATAGAGGGTACAGAAGAAAGGCACAGATATTTTGCACCTCTGTTTATTATTCTTTCTCATATATACGGCAACGCGTAGTGTGACCTGCTCGTACGTTCGTTTGACAAAGACTGACTCGACTCCCGGCACGTAGGCCGGCAACAAAGAAGACGCTGCACAGCAGCGACGAATCAAACTGGACGCATGCACAGGAACATTCAAAATATGCCAGACATACTTTAACACTTCCGCCGTCTAAGTATTTATTGAACCTTGCTTTCGCTCAAGCCAATATTTTGTCGCTCAAGCCGTTGACCTTCAGAAGGCGTAAAAATTATGCGTAGAACTCCTGCTTTTGTCATTTCGCGTAATTGGTGATATCTAATGTCAATGTGCTTCGTTCTTTTATGAAACTCGCGATTCTTGGCAAGACGTATGATTGTCGACAAACAGAGTCGTAGCTTGCTTGCATTGACAACCGATACCGCCCATCAGCCTCCTGAGCCAGACGGTCTCTTTTGCTGCGGCTGAAGCGGCGACATATTCTGCTTCTTTTGTGCTTAAAACTACTAGTTTTTGTCGCTGCGATGCCCACGTTACAGGACCATTGGCTAAATTGAATACAGAGCCCGTTGTGGAACGTCTAGTCTCCGGATCGCTCGCGTAGACAGCATCCGAAACCCTATCAACTCTGTTTCGCTTCCGCCTGCTCGATACATTAGCCCTACATCTTTGGTTCCGACTAGAAACGCGAAAATTCTCTTTACGGCGCGCCAATGTTTGTCGCTTGATTCGGTCAAAAATCTGCTGGCCATATTCATCGCAAAGGCTATATCTGGTCGCGATACAGTGGCGAAAAACATTAGCGAGCCAACTGCTTTTCGGTATGGCACATTGCACGTTATTTCCTCCTCACTCGATTCAACTGGCTGCAGCGTGACATTCGGGTCTGCCAGGACAGATACCGGTTTAGCCTCACTCATACGAAAACGTTCGAGAATTTTCTGAGTATACGCACTTTGGTGCAGAAACATCGTTTGTTCCGCACAGTCACGACTCAACTGCAGACCAGCAAAGTTGCTACAGTCACCAATTGTGATATCGAACTCACTACTTAATTTCTCAATTATGCCGTTAAGCATCTCTTGTGACTTACACGCCACAAGACCGTCATCGACGAACAACGCGAGATAAACCTCAACACCTTTATAGTCACTAAAAGAAAATACACTCATCTGCATCGTTTTGTTTTAACTCGAACCGTCGTAAGAAATCGCAAACTTTGCGATTCCAGCACCTTGGTGCTTGTTTTAGCCCATAAAGGGACTTTTTCAGCCGACATATCACATCACCCGCGGCTTTTTCGATTTTTAAGCCCATTGGGACTTCCATATGGATTTCTTCTTCGAGATCCCCGTAGAGGAAGACCGTGCGGACGTCATAGTCATCAAATCGTCTGGGCTTGCGAAGCAGCGCTCGATCTCTCAACACACGAGCCTGGACAGCAGGTACAGCTGTTACTTTCCTTGTGTCAGGATGATAAAGCCGATAGTTCGCAAATTCCCGGTCGTAACCCACAAGGATTACCTTTTTCGCTTTGGCGTCGAACTTTCGCGTGAGCTGCTTCGACACGTGTTCGTAGCCTTCCTCGCGGAACACTCGTACGTGTCCGAGATCCGGCTTTTAGCCCGTCCAAATCTCGTACGGTCTTTTAACATCGTCCTGTCCAGTTGACGAAGTTCGATTAAGCAAATAAACTGCAGTGCTCACTGCTTCCGCCCAAAACGGAATCCTGAGTTGTTTTGCTAGCATCATAGTACGCGCGCACTCTACTACCGCTCGGTTGTCTCTCTCTGCCTTCCCATTTTGTTCGGGAGTGTACGGAGCCGTAATTTTATGTTTGATCCCGCGCAACTGTAGATACTGCTTCATTTGCTCATTGCAGTATTCACGACCGTTGTCGGTTCTCAGAATCTTCATCTCGCGGCCGAATTTATTTGCCACTTTTCGTTCGAACACTTTGAAGCTCTCGGAGGCGTCCGACTTGTGTTTCAGAAAAAACACTCGCCTAAACCCCGAAGCGTCGTCCTTGTACACTGAGCGGCATTAATGGTGTCCCAGTGGAAGTTAGGGGAACGGTGGCGAAGCGAGAGTGGGGGCGGCCA